>NW_018922112.1:0-32923 GCF_002207925.1 Prunus avium | reverse complement strand
CATTAATTCAAAAATAGATTACTAGTCGTAAAATAGATTACTAATACTTTAATGTGGAATTTAATATTTAATTTCAAATAAGTTTCTAAATTAGTTCCTACATCCATTACAACTATTTGGAGATATTTCCAAATTCGACAGGTGTCACTAGTTACACCCCCCATAACACATTAACTTATAAATAGGGGTAGTTTTGGAATCCAAAAAATACAATAAATCAGATTTTAAGTTATATTAGGTAACTTGCTTAGTTGGATCCTAGTCATCGGGTATTATTTGAAAAAATTGGGTATTTAAATAGAAAACTAAAGGAAAGGGTTGTAGGTGATTTAAAATGAATTTTAGGGGTCTAAGCTCAATTTACTATAAAAAGAAAACAAAATTCTTATTTATTTCGTGTTGGTAAGGGATTTATTAAGTGACATTCACTCTTGCACCCAAGATCTTGTTTGATTCCTTGTATATAAAATAAAAAAAAGGGCTTCTTAGATATGGGTCCATTTTCATTTACATACAACGGATGCAGGACACTAATTGGACTCTCTTCAATTGCGGTCCTCCCAATCAATTGTATGGCCAGGTAAGCAAACCTTGTAGCCACCATATTCGAGACATTTACAATATATGACATTGGTTGAAAATGGCAAGTACATGCAAATACCACTTTTAAATATCAGTTTTCTCCTACAATCAAGCTTATGACATTCAATTTAAATGATGATTTCATGGCTCACAGATTAAAAACCTATTTAATTCAAATTTCAGCTATATACATATATGATATTTTTTAGAATTCTATATTCGTAGCTTTATTAAATTGGTAGCATATACCTACCTTTTAGCTATAAATTTATATATTGAGTTTTTCAAAATTCTTTATGGAATTTTTTTGTCATAATGTTAATTTTTTAATATACCTAGTATGGAGGTATAACTTCTTCTTTTTTAAACATATGTGTTTTACCTGGCATTGAGGTGCATCCAATATGTGTTTTACCTAGTACTGAGGTGCATCAAATATGTTCTATACCTATTAGATAGGTGTATCAAGTTCAATGGTTAGTAGGGTATTGTACCTGAAGAATAGGATTATCAAATTTAAGAATAATATTAATAGTTCATGAAGAAATAAACGAGTACAATAGGTCCGACATTTACATTCAAAATGTAATTATTCCTTTAATTACATGATGAAATCTAATCATTAATGGCTTATAAATCCTCATCTTACCCGTTTTAGACAATAGGGATATAATAGGAACAAAAAATTTAAATACAAATCAGTTAAATACAAAAGATTGAGTCAGCATGTCAAAAATGGAATGTAATCTACATGGCAAACTAGTCAAAGGACTTGTATCAACAAACAATAATTCGAGGACTAGACCCAACTATTGGTTGGATTTTTGGACCTCTATCAACTTTTCTAATAAAAAAATCATGTTTAAATGAGCTTGAATGAATGAAAGTGGAGGAAATTAAAGAAGGAGAACATTATTGTTAACTTATTGATTGAGCTGACCCTTCTTTACATAAAGAGGGACTAAAGTCCACATTTACAAGGGATTCAGCTGAACATGATTTACATGTTATTTATTTCATTACATTACACATACATAGCTTCAAACCCACAATATTACTACAACACACGACACTGGTTGACCACCAAACGACGACGACGACTCGTACATACACTGAAATTCAAACACGGCAAACTGAAAATACATACAGACACTAATCTTCTTCACACAGCGACCCCCATAATGAGAATGTCCTTCTCTCTCTAATGAGAGAATTATTTACTGCAACAGCTCTGTAACCCAGTCGAACTCCGGCAGCTCCGAAACCGATGGTGCTGCCTCTACCATCTCATAATTATCCATCGCCTCAATCTCGTCTTCGAATTCGAAAGGCTCATCACTCAGCGTCAAGGACCTCAGATTGTTCAGGAAACTCTCCACCTTTTCAAAAGACTCGTCCATAATCTTCTTGTTCTTCAGTATCATCTCATACTCCTCCACGGTCGCTGACCTACCACCTCGATGTCCGCCTCCGTACATCCCCCTCCCCACCGGAACTGCCCGGTACGCACAGTTATGAGGACGGTACGGGCGGCGAGGGTACTGATCGTACGGATGCGGCACATAGAACTTGCGCGGGTAAAATTCGGGCTCGGGGCGAAGCTCGTCAGGGGTGTGCGCGAAGAAGCACACCCTGCGCATGCAATGCGGTGTCCCATTGCATGCGCGGGTGCGGTACCTGTCTGGGTGGAGCCAGTACTCGAACACGCCGTGCGAGAGGTCGCAGAGGTCCCCCTTGTGGCACCTCCCGTTCCGGTACGCGGGGCACGCGATTGCGGCGTACAAGTACTGGCGCGGGTCGCGCCTCTGTGCCTTTTCACCACGGTGGGCGTAGGGGCACTCGGTCCAGTCGTGGCTGCGCATGCGAGGGCACCGCTTGACCTTGTAGGCGTACATCCGGAACTCGTCCGACCCGTAGATTGCATTGTCCATGATCAGGTCGTTGTACTGGCCTGGACCCATCAGGTAACCCGGATAGTACTGGTACTGGTATTGGTACGGGTACTGGCTCAGGTACGGGTCGGGCAGCTCATAGTAACCTTGATGCACGGCTCTCCACATTGTGTTTCTGTTGCTGACACAAAAGAACTTGAAAACTTTAAGACATTACATATCCATGAAGCAGAAGAGGATATGGATATTGGAGTGAGTTGAGAGTGAGGAGAAGAGGAGGTATTTATGGTGGCAAGAGCTCTGCTTGTGTTAAATTTTTAACCGGGTTTAACCACCGTCAATCTAACGGTGACGGACGTGTAGTGGGGGTGGTGTTGATCAAATAAGTGGGTGTGACGGAAGAAGTTGCGTTTGCATGACTGGGTTGCTTGCCATGGGGAAGGTTGTGATAACCAGAGCGAGACAGTTGGTGGGTCAAAAGGAGCAGGCTTCCACCATGTCACATTAAAATCGAGTTCCCAATTATGCCCCTGGGGACCAGTGTCGTTAACTTAAACGGAGTGAGCAGTAGTTTGGTGTTACCGCGGGCAATTATTAACGGCTGCGATGGGGTAATTTGCATGGCGAGCCACACGTGTAGGTAATAAGGGCCCTGGCTTATAGGGCGATGAAACATGTACATGCATTGTGTGGAGCATGTGTTGAAGGGTGTGGACTTAAGTCGGGGAGTTTGTTTCACAGAGAGAGAGAGAGAGAGAGAGAGAGAGAGAGAGAGAGGTGTCCTTGAATTTTGCGGGCGTTTTTCACTTTGCAGTGGGGTGGGGTGGGGTCTGGTAATTACAAGACAAATCAACGAAACTAACTTATCTTGACGATTTGCACTGAAATCGCTCCAGCTAGCTTAGCTTGTCAATCCACCAGTCCAGTCTTGAAGAAAATACGGAGACCGGTGCAACCTGTTCATTTAATTGGAAAGACCTAGAAATTATCTGTAACAATATGGAACAGATTTAGGAAGGTAGCAAGAGATAGATTATGTCTGGTAATTAATCTCTTGTTATGCTTATGAAGACTTGTGGGTGTGTGATTTGTTGATGCATAAACATTAACATTATTCCTTCCATGTTCATTTCATGAAATTAATGATAGTGGATATCTTCATTTGATGGACCAAATCAAATGTTGCATGAGTGAAAGAAAACAACTTGTATATGAATTAGCATTAAAAAAGATTGAGTCTCGATTTCTACGCATAAAACTCGAGACTTAAGCGTGACTAGCTAATATACCATCTTAGGAAGGAAAGACTCCTAAACTTCTGATTACATCTAGAAGTTGAGAGGTGGAGCCTACCCCTTATTTTTAGGGCTGGAGTGGGACCCTGTACACGTCAAGAAGATGAGTGGGACCCTTTTATACCTCAAGAACCACGTTCATAGAGAAGAAAACGACACAGTTTTTCTCTGCGTCGAAGAGCATCGAATGATCAAGCAGAAGAGCCAGCAGAGTAAAAATTGAAGCGCATGCATATTAACACGTGGTGAATTGATAAGTAAAGTAAAGGAACGTATATATAATGACAAAGTTTTTTAGCTTCTGCATGTGGTGCTGACTTCTCTCTCTTTTGTCTTTGCCTACGTCAAGCATGCATTTCTTTCATTGTTTGTTGATAAAACGACGTAACCACCAAACTAACTTCTATTGACCTCACTCGTAATTTTGCTATTTCAGGCCCCTACAAAAGTTGTTATTTATTTTTCAGATAGAAAAAATAATTTCATGTAATTTCACAAAATATATAGGGCCAACTTCTGGAGCTCACTGGACTCGCTCCCCCCCAAAAAAGGGAACATTTTCGTTCACCACTTTAACCCAAGGCATATGCTCACCACCCATCTCAACATTTGACACTTGTCCATAAATATAACAATAGTTACATAAATCAAAGTAAAAGGTTAATCAGGATTATGCCTACGGACACGTTTTAAGTATTAAGAACGGTGGTGAGCAAAAATATTTCCCAAAAAAAAAAACAAACAAAAGAATTATGGTTTTATTGTACAATCTAATTTTCTTCATTCTAATCTTGATTCCTTATTAAAAACCTGAAAATCTGAAACTAATCTCTTATTGAATGTGCAATTAAGTGAAGCTTGGATAATTGTGATGTAAATGGCTTTCTCAATCAATCATTCTTCCATCAAGTTTAGAAATCGACCTAAATAATCTCTTGTGGAAAGTAAGTTACTTGATAGGAAAGATATCTTCTTGTGAAGATTTTTTCCTATTTGATCTACACTCAAATTCTATTTCCAATTTCGTACTTAGTACGATATCTTTTAGATACCAGCCAAAATAAGAAAGATAACTTTTAGATGCAATGTGTTTCAATAACTTATCGAGAATTCGATTTTGACTTTAGAAAGATAACTTCGAGAAAAGGAGTTTGTAGTGTAGTTTGATTTTCTAGCAAACACTATTTTGTTTGTTCCAAGGCACCGTTACCTATAAGTCATTTGCTTGGCATGCAAGTAATAAATTGCCAGCCTTAAATAAGCTTATCGCTAAGATGCTAATTAAAAATGAAAAGAACAATAAACTGGAGTCTAATATGTGTTAACTACATTGACACCAGTATTTATCTAAACAAATCTATATTAATTCAGTCATAATTATTGAGCTTAAAAGAGATAATCGAGTGTGCACATTCTTGTGTTTCAATTTGACCACACCACCTTTTTTCTTGGTGATTTACCACACCAAATCTTATTTCCAAATTTCTCACGTGATTTGATTTTGCCTAACTAGGAAGTCTATCAACTATAAACAAATCCTGGCCGTCCAATTGGATGAATCTCTGAGTCCCAACGACTCAAGGCAACCAGGTAAGCTTTTACCTGCCTGTACAAAATCACAGGGAGACTTGAATTGAAAATCCAGATTAGCTGTCCTGATTAAAGTTTTGAATATTTTGATCTCCCAAATTAGAGAGCTAAAATTGGATTTTGACCAGCATCAACAAAAAAGCTGGAAAAAGGTGCTCTTCTTTTTTACTTTTTATTTTTTATTTTTGGGTAAAAAGATAAAATTAGTAGCTAGGACCAGGGACGCGTACCGACTTTCCAGAGAGACGCATTATATCATCGCGTAAGACCAGCTTCACACAGAACTGCATACTACTGCCACGTGGAAGTCACCCATTGCAGTAAAAAAGCATCAAACGAATTTCAATTCTAATCCAACGGCTTACAATCCGGTTGACTCACCACTGAACCAATCCCAACCTTTCAATGACTTTCCCAAAATCCAATTAGTAAAAAGATTTATATTTTTTTAGTGAGCTTAGTGGTGAAGGGAAAAAAGGAGAAAATGTTACACAAACTTGGGTACGTGTGTTTGATTGTTATAGACTTATTATAGAAAAGGAAACTAAAAGCCCCATAAATACTCCAACACCTTCCTTAGCACGAAACAGAAAAATTAAGGTTAATTCTTCTCTTCTTTCTTCTATCCCTACCAAATTAATCCACAAATCAATATATCAAGCAAAACCCATCATCTTCCATCTTCATAGTTTTCGTTTAAAAGATTTGTGTTGATCAGAGATTAAAGCGAAAAGGGTTGTTATATTACCAAACATGGTGAAAGAATCAATGAGAAAGTGTTCGCATTGCGGGCACAACGGGCATAACTCTAGGACGTGCAACACCAATGGCCTTGGCCATGGACAAAATAAAGGGGTTTGCTTGAAGCTTTTCGGCGTAAACATTATGGAGAAAGAAGATGATTCGATGAAGAAGAGTTACAGCATGGGCAATCTGCAGGCGGCAGGCAATGCAGACCACAACAACAACGTTGTCACAATTGATCACGATGCCGGCTATCTCTCCGACGGCCTCATTCACAACAAGAGACACAAAGCCGCCCATGAGAGAAAAAAAGGTACATACAATAAATATTTAATAACCAATTTGTTAAGTGATTAATTTATGCGTCTAGGCTTTCTTCTTGTTGCTGTTTGATGAATTGTGTCATGTGTTGGAGAATGCATGTTTCATTCGATGTTTGTTTCTTTGTATAAGCTTTGTTTTTCTAGTAGTTTCTTCTGCGACTCTTGTTCGAAATTATTAGGTTTTTTCAAAACTTCTGTTCAAAATAAAAGTACTTTGTAAAATCTTGCAGTTGTTAATTAAATTAATACTGCAGCAGATGATATAATGATGCTCTTCAAATTGGTTTTCAGAGCTTATGATAACTAAGTGAAATTTTAAACCAATCCATAATGAAGTAGAATCATTAATGAGCCTTGCTAATGGGTGCTAATGAACTTCTTAATTAACATTGATGGCTACAAATTATATAAGAGCTTTGCATATAGATTCTTCTTCAGGTTTGGTTTTGGCTGAATTTGAATAAATATATGTCCTCAGGGAGGCCGTGGACAGAGGAAGAGCACCGGGTGTTTCTAGCTGGTTTGAAGAAGCTTGGGAAAGGAGATTGGAGAGGAATAGCAAGAAATTTTGTCACCACCAGAACCCCAACTCAGGTTGCTAGTCATGCACAAAAATATTTCCTCAGGCAGGCTACATATGATAAGAGAAAACGCAGATCAAGCCTCTTTGACATGCAATTTAAAGAACTCTCTGTAATTCTCTCTCCCCCTCTCTTTCTCACAGATCAATCCTCTATGCATTTTCATTTTGGTTTCAAGTTCTAAACATCTTAATTAGTTAATATAAATGACTTATACTGGATGGACCTGCAGGATCAGGGTCTTCAAGATTCTCCAATTTCACCAACAAGAACAGCTACAGAAACTTCATCAGAGGTAAGCCCATCAATTGTGTCATCAAAGCTCATTTCAAGATGAGGCTAGAACCTATTTGTAATGGCTGCTTGTGGTGCAGGGTAGCAGCTGTAAAGTTCTGCCACAGAAGATTAATACAGCTAATAGCTCACCACCACAGGTAAATCCACCAGCTTATATATCATCAACCTTAAGAACATTAACTTATAAACATCATTTACATTAATGACTTTTAATAATCTTACAGGCAAGCGTTCCGTCTCAGATTCTAAACCGATTTCCACATCTATGCTTGGATAGCCCCCCAGCTGCTCCAGTGTCTCCACCTTGCAATGTTCCAAATTACCCTGTCTTCCCATATATGGTAATTCATTAACATTCTTTTTCCCATTTTGAAGGGAACTATAAATTGTAAAGAAAAGTTATGTGATTTTAGTTGCTGTTTCTTATGGCTATGTTGTTGTTTGCTTTCATTTGAAGTTGTTGTGCCAGAATTGTTTATGATGATGATTTTGCTAATGTTTGAACAGATGGGAATTCCTGAAAATGTCCCATACGCCCCAATGATGCACTTTGCCAGACCAAGCTTCCACTATATGATCAAAACACATGGTAACTTTGCTACTTGTGCACCTGTTATTTCTCACCCTTCTGGAATTCCGTCACCAAGGTCTCTTCCAAGCAGCCCATCTATGACGGGCCGTATCGGTATGAGCTCACCTGCTGAAAAAGATGCTCTAGAGCTTAAAATTGGGCAGCCTCAACCTTCTCAAGGAGCCAATTTGTCTTCCCCTACTTCTGGTGCCATCAGAGTGACATAGAAAATGATATATGTTACAGCCAGATTCTTTTTGCAATTTTGATTTTTCAAGCTGAGAGGTAGAAGTATCACGAGAATAATCAATTACGTTGGTTCATTTTCATGGAAGAGGTGTACAATTGTATAATGCGGAAGAAGTTTTCCAAGTGTCCCACAGTTGATGGTAAAATGAGATAGATAGCTTGATTGATGCATTACATAACAAGCATGGCTGGGCTGGCTTGTGTGTATCCTGCTGAATTGTTCTGTATCATGTTTTGGGACAATGCTATACAATTCAACTTTTTTTTCCTCAACTTTTCCTTCTTTAACTCACATTTACGAAAGCACTTTCTACCAAGGTTTTCTTTTTGGGTGTGTTCAAAAGCAGAATCGAGTTTCATTCTACCAAGGTTAACTCAATGGAATAGTAGCTTTACCAAATTATGGTGTGTCAATTCGAATTTGAACTGAGAAATACCACTAAATTAAAAGTTCGTTAACGAAACAAATTTATTTATGATAAATTGGTAATTTGAAAGAAAAATCCAGCTTAAAGAGAGAGGTAGAGCGGAAGTGACTTTATGAAATAGAGGGGACAAAATTGTCCTATGGACTGGTCTATGCTTCGATCTAGTAATTTAATCCGAGGAACGCATGGTTAAAGAGCTAATTTGTTTAGCTGTAGAGACATTGAAGACAAATAGCATCTGCAGCAGTCACTATTTCAAGATTCTATAACAAATTGGCTACTTGCCATATTATAACATTTGAAACGTACAAATTTCCTTTAAGCATCCACATGAAACAATTTAGCAAGTCACTTTAAACAGAAGAAAACAGAGAAATAAAAAATGTAGCTGAGTAGCAGACATCATTTGTACATACCAGTTAAGAGACTAAAAAGAATGGAATTTGTTTTGTTTGTGACTTTATAAAACATACTGACGAGCAAAGTTATTATATATGGTTTCACAAGGCACGAATGGTCCCCTACAGCTTAGACAAGAATGAAGTGAAGCCTTCTCCTATGCGCATGCACTCATGCCACAGAAGACGAGCAATAGAATCGACTAAGAGGAGCAGCAGCCAGATTTCTGGTTGACAGGTTGTCCTCGGATCTGCACTGTCGGTGGCCTTGCATTGTTCATTGGTTGACTTGCCATCCTGCATTGGGTCATGAAAGAAATGAGTGAACTACTGAAGAGGCCAAATTATAAACTAGCACAGCTGGAGAGCTTTAGAACAAAAATGCACCCTTTCTTTTTTAGAAGAATAGTATCAGAATTTACTTCAACTCAAAGACGCAGCAAACCGACGCATGACTATTTTTCAAAAGAATCCTGTCCCTTGTTTAACCTTTTCTCTTATTACATTACAAGGGAAAAGAAAACACACGACATATACAAAAGTACCTATTCTTTATTTCAGCAGCCATTGCCATGAAAGCTTGCTCAACATTAGTAGCATTTTTTGCACTAGTCTCCATGAAAGGGATCCCAATCTCATCCGCAAACGCCTTTTAACAAACCAATGACGATAGGGAAGAGTCATTATCTAAATATTGAATACTTCAATAGACAAAAAAATATGGTAGCAGGAACTAAGGGAAGGTTCTTTTCACCTTAGCTGTTTCATAAGACACAACTTTGTTAGCAGTGAGGTCAGCCTTGTTACCAACAAGAAGCTTGTTTACATTCTCACTAGCATAACGATCAATTTCATTAAACCACTGCTTAACATTGTTGAAGCTCTCTTGGTCTGTCACATCATAAACTATCTGCCACATGCACCAACATTAATAAATAGAATCCACATTACAAGACTTCAAGGAAAAACTATGACCACAATAATGAAACAAAAAGGAAAAACTTACTATAATTCCATGTGCCCCACGGTAGTAGCTACTAGTAATTGTCCTAAAACGTTCTTGTCCAGCAGTGTCCCACTACATTTCCCGGAGGAAAAAGGAAAAAGGAAAATATGACAGATAAGTCTTATAGCTCATTGACTAAATAACAATTCATATGTGCTACAAGAATATTGCAAACATGCACTAGAACTAAATTTAAGCCTAATGATAAGACCCTACGTGTTCCATTGACACAGTACAGCTTTCTTCATAAGCAAGGTCAATCAACTAAATGCAAACACGCCGCAAAAAAACCTCACGAAATAAGAAATTCTACTAAAGTAGTTGAATGTGTTACATCAGACAGTTGCGAATAAGCACATGAAGAAGAAGAAAAAAGGGAAAGGAAAAAATGAACCAACAACACTTTGGCATCAACAGTTCAGGTACGTAAGCAATAGGTATTCCTCAACTATTGAATGGCTTTAATGCCCACGCACTACCATGTGAGAGAGAGAGAGAGAGAGAGAGAGAGAGACTCACAATTTGAAGTTGAATGGTCTTCCCATCCTGCTCGACTGTGCGAATTTTCTACAGATAAAGAACAAGAAAAGTAATTAGGAGTCGTATTTTCTATAACACCACTTTGACCCAGAAAATAGAGCTTACAAAATCAACTCCGATTGTGCTAATATAGCTGTCCAGATATGAATCATCCTGTATCATACAGAGATAAAATAGTCAGCCCTGAGGAATTGTACGAGTAATCAATATAAATAATATTTCCATGGGAGACAACATGAACACCTGCCTAGGATGACACATCAGATAATAGGTATTACACGACAAAAACGAATCATGCATATGTTATTTAATTGCATTCGTCGATTTGAAGTAAATCAATACTCAATTTTTTTAATTGTTTAGATAAGGAATCAGCATTTTTGACAATAAAGGATAGAAATTACAAGTTTCTCTTCTAAAAACTTCTATTTATTTTCACTTGGTTCCTTGAAGCCTTCCTTTCTTATCATTTACATCAATGAATTTCCCATTTTTGAATTACCCATAAACATCGAAGAGCAAAATAACTTCTAGATTCCCCAAATATCTAACTTTAGTATAAAGCAAAACATTGTATTTCCTTTTCGGCAAGAAACAAACGCATGAGCACAGTAAGGAATTATCAGAACAGTAAAGACTAATCAGTTAACTATAACGGGAGAGGCAAGTAATGGACACAACGAATCGGACAAAAAAATCCAATACAAACTTTAACACGCACTACAATTTCCATATACGAATAAAGGAGAATAAAGGACTAAGGGGTCAAAGTATCAACAACTTACAGCAAACCTCAGAAGAAGACATGATTTGCCAACCCCAGAGTCTCCAATCAGTAAAAGTTTAAACAAGTAATCACTGCAGAAGAGAACATTTGAACATAATCATTCATTTGCAATACTTTAAATCTGAATTCAACAGGTTTAGTAGCAAACTAAAACTTAAGTTATTTGGTTGAGCCAAAAATTAAATTACATTTAACAAATTGCATTGACTAAGCCCAAGAACTAACTGAACATCAAGATCTCAAACCAAAGTTTAGTTGACCCATTAACCTCAAGAACACGATCCAAGCTAAAATTTATGATATCAAAATAAATCAATTACGCTGCTTTCGGTTTCAGTTATCACAATTAAAGTATAAGGCACAAGGAAATGAAAGTAACTGGAAATCTATCCTATTGGGTTTCAATTTCTTCAGTTTCTTATGTCAACAAACAGAATTTCAACAAAATTGATAATTTTTTTTTAGAAGGAAACACAAATTGACCACACACCCATTACAATTTAGCCCTAAATCATCACGGATCTAAAGAATAATTGTTGTAAGGACAAAAAAGAACTGCTTTAGGTGAATCCAAAGGAAAACAGCAGGAAAAATACCCACTTTTATTTTTGATTTTTTTCATGGCATAAATATATTCAGATGCAAAGAGGGGCAAAAGTTAATGGAAACAAGGGAAAAGGGAAAAGAGATCGGAGGCTTACTATTCAGGATTCATGACTGTGACTGCAAGTGGTTGATCTACGAAGAACTCGACCGGGATTGGACCGGTCCAGCCAGAACACAATCTAGACCAGCTTAGATTCTCTGGAGGGAAAGCTTTAGAGAAGGCAAATGGAAGAGAAGAGGAGAGAGATAGAGAGAGAACAAAAAGGAGAACTGGAAAAAACAACTGGTATGACGAAGCGATGATGAAACCGAAAAGTTCGGATTATATAAAGGTGAAACGTTTCTAATGAAAAACACGAAAAAATTTGGAGCCAAATAACGCTTTTACCGTTTTACATTTGGGCCTGCAGCTGGGCATGGGCCATGGTCCTCTATTCGGCCCGTTAAGTGTAATATTGTCAATCAGCATGAAGCCCAAATGTATTCGCGATATGACCAAAAACACTTTGGATGTAATCGGGTGTATTTGAATATGAACCCTATTGAGTTTATGATGCTAATGTTTTTTTTTTTTTTTTTTTTGGAGCAGATGCTTCTATATCACGCGATTATTTACAATCAGTGATTAGGCATATTATTTTGTGTGATGAAAATAAAAAACTAAGAGCTAAGTCTTAAATCTTAAGTTTTGAAATAGCGACCATACCCTTAAAAGTAATTAATGGTGTTGGGATTAAAAATTTTTATAGAAAAAAAAACTGCAAGAAGAACATAAGAAATGACTGCCGAAGTTTAAGTTATAAAGTTTTGCTGAACCGAACAATTGGTGATTGTTTGTTTGAAACTTAAGAAAATGGGAACAATTTTACTATCTAAATTAATGTGTTATGTTGTTGGTGAATAAAATGAGTGGAGTACTTTCCCGCTTGCCATACTTCTCTGAATTTTTACTCTTCTTATTTGTAAAGATGTTTAGATATTATTACTATATTATGTAGCATGCGGGATATGATTAATTATTTTTCATTGCATAAACCTATTGCTCGGTCTATTGGGGGTGTTAGTTGGATTGGCTCAGGCATTTAGTGTGCTTCCAAGCGTGTGTGTGTGTGTGAGTTTCCTCCCTCTCCCTTATCCCTTCCTAACTTTGACCAAAAAAATAAAAAGGGGAAAAGACTTGTTATAATCCAATGCAAAATTATACAAACAATATTCTTCAAGACCAGGAGGTGTTGGTTTAAGGAATTGCTAACACGGCGAGGATCACCTTTTATACACAATGGTTAAGGCAGTGAGCCCATCCCCTTGCAAATAATTTCGAATCCCCCTTTCTTCGTAGATTAGATCAATTTAGACTATCACTTGTATTTAAAAAAATAGCACATGGCAGGTTAATTTAAGAGTGAACCAAAAAATGCTCCAAAATACATCCAAATAATGTACATTATACCAAAACACCAGTACAATGAGAGCAGTATTAGCACTTGAGGAGAACAATACATATAGGAGGAAAATATATAAACCACAAGGTTTTTTTTTTCTTTCCTAATTTATTAATTTGAATTCTCCCAACGTCCACAGAAATGTAAGCCACCACACATGCATCGATGATCATCTAAATCTAATTCACTTTAATTTATGTTTGATTTGCTTTGTTGTTGTTGATATTGTCGTTGTTGTTTGATCCAAGTCCAGTCCCGAGTCCAGAATGGGCAGACCGCCTGTTTGAGTCCCGTCACTATCACTCTCAATCTCCCCCTCTAACGTCAGTCCTTCAATTCTTGCTGCTATTGGATCCGTTTTAATCCGCACGTCTATCTCTGCGCATTACATATACACCAACAAAATATATATATAAGAAAAATAAAATATATTAATGCAAATTTATAAACAATCTGTATCATCTCATACTACATCGTGGTCTAAAATAGTACAAATGATTTTATTTTTTATGATTAATTACCTGGATTTGAGAAGAACCAAAGAACAAAGGCACATAGAAGAAGCACAATGGGGATGACATGCACGGCATTCTCAGCAAACTTAACACGAGACCTTTCCTTCTTGGCCAACTCCGCTATGGGATCGTACACCGGCAGCTGATCACCGCCTTGATCGAACGACACTGACACCCGTAGCCCCGACGGCCCCTTCCCAGCTGACGGGGAGGAGTTTGGGTGCATGAAGTACTCATCCGCCCGGCTCCAGCTTGCCGATCTATGCATCTCCTAATTTTCTTGGAATATTAGTGTGTATTAAATTAAATTATTTTATTATTTATAGCTAGTACGTGACAAATAAGACTTAAATTGATGTATATCGGTAATGAGAATGATGATCAGAAATGAGTGAAGGAAGCATACAATATTGAGCAAGGGGGTTTGAAAGGTTGTGTATGTGTGTTCGTTAGATGTTGATTGGAGTATAAAGTGTGAAGTGAGAGAGAGAGAGAGAGAGAGAGAGCAAAAGAAATACCGAGGTCAAGGAAAACGGCTAAGATTTTGGATCAGAACTAGTTTTTTGGATCATTATTTTGACTCTGCAATAAATATTCTCATGTCCTTTCTATTGCTCCAGGTAGACCATTCTTTAACAGTTCAAGATTATCATAAGCTGACCTGGGACATTAAAAAAAACGACGTCAAATAGCAAAAAGAAACAATTAATGTTGTCCCAGGTAGTCTTCTCAAAATTTAAAATAAACGCTTAAAAAACCAACATATTAGAAACCATAACTTAAATTTAGGGAAAGAAAACTAAATTAGCAATTTTCTTAAGTAAACTTTATCAACAAGGACAAAAGTGAAATGGAGGAGGCTTGTGGAAGAGGACAAGGGAAAAGGGGGGCATAACTGCTGAATTACTTGTCCTTGCACAAGAAAAGTTGGTTCAAAGTAAAGTAATCACATATAAAATGGCAAATAACATCATGCAGACGTCTGTTTCAAACAAATTAGCAGAGAGAAAAATCTCCTAAAGTATTTCAGATCATGAGTGTGCTCTATATTCAAAACTATATATATCTAAGGGTATAGATAAATAAGAAGATAACATAGTGAGGATACAAGATCATAGAAAAATAATAATTTATATTTACTTAGCATAATGAGGATACAAGAAAAGAAAATTGCATACAGTAAATTGGATTGCAATTCAGGAACATTTCGAAGAAGTAGAGTAAACAATGTGACCAATCCAAAAGCACCAGCTGCAAACCATTCTGGGACCGCTGCAAGATTGACACCAAATCCATCATCGTAACAAATTGTGAGCTTTAGAAAATGATTTCTGCCTACAATTTCAATGGAAATCCTGTAAAGCTAAATAATCACCAGTTGACTCTGGCTGTAATGTCCTTCGTGGAACTACAACTGCCACTGGTTGATCATCCTCAGGATTGACTAGAAGAAAAAGCTTATATTCATCCCCAAATTTGTCCTGCAAACAGATTGTGCAGATGTTAACAAGGAATCGATCATAAATTTGAACAGAAACTAAAGAAGATAGAAATATACCTGCATTCTCTTTGATATCTTTTCGTAACTTTTGGCAGCCACTCCTCGCAGGTTTCCTTTAAATAGTACTCCAGCCTGGCAGAAGTAACACAACAATCGGAGATGTACAACCACATGGGCTAGAAAGCATATCTTAAGATTTCAAACGCTTGCTATATGATCAGCATTTTTTCAATTCCTTTCTGTAGGATAGTTTAAGTCCACAGATAAGCATGTAAAAGTTCCTACCACCCATCCGTATTGTCATTACCCAAGTTTTCTTTTTCACTTCTTTCCAGTAGAGAAATGATATAGACATAAAAAGGTTAAATGAAATTTAACCAGTCAACTTACCTCATATGGATCCTGGGCTGTCACAAAAAAAGTATCAAAGCCAAAAACTTGGTTCTTAAGAATATCAAGTGTTTCCTTTGGAATCCGGATTGATTCACCCTGCTGTGGCTGTTTAGGAAATTATTAAGAAGAAGATGTTAAAAGAAGAGGTGACAGGAAGATGTATCTTCTCATATAGGAAAATTAAAGAACTTCATAATCACCTTCACACCTGGCAGAGGTGATCCACTAGAAACTTCTACATTATTATCAACATCCTGTTTCAAACACAACCTTAGCGCATTAAGTATCAACAGAGCTAATTTGAATACCCTGCTCATCAAAATAAGATATTTATCGTCGATGTCTGTAGTAGAGAAAGATTGAATAATTTATGAGAGAACAACTTTCAGGCAGGTGGCCTCTTCTGTTGGGAGACTGATATCTGAAGGACAATTTTATGACAGGATTTCATGCAGGACCACCAAAGGTCAATATTTTCATGTATAACCAGTGAATGGGAGTCAATAAGTAATTATGATTAAGAAGTGAATCTAGAAACTCCAGATGTAAAGGGAAGGTGAGTTTTTCAATGACAGACAGTACCTGCACACCAAATTCAGCCTTAGTTTCAGCATCATTGTTTATTTGGTCTACAACTATTGGCTGAGAATCAAGATGGGGTTCCTCAGAATCTCCACCTTCATTTTCATTTACTTCTTTTTCCTACAACATCAAGATGAATGAGAAACACACTAATGCTGAGAACTCAACAATAACAATAATAAAATTGAAATTGCACCTCATCATTATTGCTATCTGGTTCGGTCTGCGTCTCACTCAATCTACAAACAACCTCTCGCTTCCTCAAATTTCTAAATTTCGCACTATAATCAGATTCCAAATAAGAAGATAACAAAATAATTATTTGATGAGCTCATACAGAGAACCTTACCTCGAAACCTGGTAGAGCTTCAAACTGCTTCTACGACGGTGCCGTTTTCGCCAAGAACCCGTCGAAGCAGCCAAATAAGGCTGAATACGAAGATCGCAGCAAGAACTGCACTGTGATAAGGGGACGAAATTCCCGCGAAAAGTTGCCGATAAGTTCATTTCAATTGAAAGATAGTCAGAGAGAAGCTCTAATTCAGTTGAAATCCTAGCGCCATTCAAACTGAGATAAAAAAAGGTTTATAGTTTGAGAAGCTTTCGTTTGAAACTTTGAAGCTACGGAGTGTCGATGAGGCAAAGGAGTCTTATCCTCACAGAAGCATACAAACACAGAGGAAACATCTGTTTTCCGTTTCGTTGGCTTAAATACGCGCGGAATGATATCTTAAATAAAGTCCCTAAAAATGAAGTTTCAACCTGTGGTAACGAAAATGAAAATATTTCCCTCCTTATCAATTTTATCTTTATTATATAATTTTTTTTCATATTCGATATTGGGGGAGGAGGTTTGCTCACACACACTGTCAAACTTGAAGGAAACATAGCACAGAAGTGTTTCAACAGTTGTCTTCTTAAGCAGTGTAACAATTTTTCTCTTCTTTTCCTTGATCTTCTTGTAAATCAAAATGAAATGAAAGGCTGAATTTTAAGATGGAAAAATAAGTTCAACGACAATGTATAGAACATAAAAAGCACCAATCAGATCATTTACATAAGCACCAACAAACTGATTGACAAAAGCACCCACAATCTTTTGCTAGCTTCTTGTAAATGTAATTTGGGTTCCAATGGCTTTCCAAAATGTGCATTCTCTTCTCTAGAGTTGCACTGGTTGGCATCGAATATCGGCATGATACCTATAACTGCCACAACACCAGATTTGAATAATCTAGTATCGGTGTCACCAAAATATGTGATTTATACACAAAGACTCCTATTTATACATATTACAACTACGACATCAAAGTGGAAGAGCTTTGCATATCTTCAGGCCTCTTCAGGCCTCGCATCCCCCCCCTTGACATGCGCTTCCTCTTCTCAGCTGGCCTGATAAGTAATTTACCTGACTCTGGCAATGGACCCGATTTTAGTTCCACAGGACCTTCCCCATCATTGCTAAAAGCCCAGCCATAGCAAGGTTTACGCCTCCGCGGTGCAAGAGTATCTACTGGGAGACACTCCTTAGCACCTGCAAAACAAGTCAACATTCATAAAGGAGTGGAACTGAAATGATAAGAGCATGAATGAAAACTGCCAATGGCTGAAACCGTAACATCTACAAATATTTAGGAATAACTTCTCAGCTGGCCTGATAAGTAATTTACCTGACTCTGGCAATGGACCCGATTTTAGTTCCACAGGACCTTCCCCATCATTGCTAAAAGCCCAGCCATAGCAAGGTTTACGCCTCCGCAGTGCAAGAGTATCTACTGGGAGACACTCCTTAGCACCTGCAAAACAAGTGCACATTCATAAAGGAGTGGAACTGAAATGATAAGAGTATGAATGAAAACTGCCCATGGCTGAAACTGTAACATCTATAAATATTTAGGAATAATTAGAAAATCATTTACCTGTAGTTTTAATCAGTAATGCATGAATAAGTCCATCAGTCTGTGATGTAGAGTCACAAGCATCCTGAGTCTGCAATTTGCTGTCCACAGCCCCTGAGAAGGTCGGTAGAATAACAATGCTTGAGGGCCCTACTGCTGATGATGCATCATCAGCATCATCATACGGAGCAGCATCATCTGATGGAGCTGCATCACCTAGTGGAGCAGCGTCATCTGGTGGAACAGCATTGTCTGGTGGAGCTGCATCGCCTTCTGGAGCTGCATCGTCTGGTGGAGCTGCATCGCCTTCTGGAGCAGCATCCTTCAAAGAGTTCAAACCAGAATTATGACTAATTTTATACAATTAAGAGCAACACAAGTCAAGGTGAAAACCAAAATAACACTGGTGAATGCTGTTCGAAGGCATAAAACTAGTGCAATCTCACTGAAACATCAAGTAGAAACGAAGAGAGAAAACTAGGATAGAAAACTCAGAGCTTTTGATTTTTCTGTGAAATGAATCTTATAGTAGATTGAAAGGACTGAGTAGGAGATTGCCATGGTGATGCGGTAGGGCATATAGTAGATGAACCAAGAATTCCAGGGCCAGAATGTGGAGGGACATAATATTGACTATGAGGTGCACTATGATGGGCCAAAAAAGAACCAGGGTGTTGAAAACCAGAACCACCTGAATTACCATAATGACCACCAGGTAAACAGGTTGATAGAAAAATTGGCCTGAACCATAAGTGGAATTACCATTTGAACTGCTACCATGTCTACTCTTATTATATCTGTTTCTGAAGTTATTCCTGCCTCTGTAATACCTGTTTCCCTAAGAACCACCTCTGGAATTCCATTGTCAATGAGAAGACAGACCATTATAACCTGAGGTCCTATTAGAATAACCATGATCTGGAGTCGGATGCTGATAACTCTGATCCTGAGAATATGGAGAACCTTGGGTTTGATGAACAGGAGTTAACTTGGTCTTAGCCATCATAGCAGTAAGGAGTGGTGTGTTCATGATAGATGCAGCTCTATTCAGATCAATTTCTTCAGCAAGAAGTAAAGTACGAACCTCGGAAAAAGTAACAGGTACAGGTCTTGCTCGAATGTGAGATTTAAAATTGTTATAATCACCAGGCAACCAATTTAATGTGATTAAGATAATGTCTTTGTCTGAAGCCACAAACCCAATAAGAACACCAAATCGAAGAGCGTAGGAATAATAAATCTCAAAGCAGCAAGAAGCCCCAATTTTCCCCCAGCACATTGTACAAAAAACGAAGCAACAAACATATACTTGTATGATTACAGGTTCATCTGTGTTCAAGGACACCATAAATACATTGTGAATATTATAAACTGGCAACACTAATTATCTAATTAACCAAAAGTGAACTACGTTTCAAGAAAAGAAAAGAAAAGTTTTGATTTTGACACTATAAGGAAATGCTTTTAAAACTTGGTAGAGAGAGAGAGAGAGAGAGAGAGAGAGTTATATTTAGCTTTACAAAAAGATAAAATTGTGGCTACAAATTAACGTAACCATAAATAGCATGTGGCTTTCCTTCACACACTGCATAATTGTAATAGGGCGGCTCACAAAGTCACTGCCTATGCTTATCGTACTTGGGGCTGTTTTAATTTGGGCAAACTTGACCCGCAATGGCTCTTTAATTTCTTTGCAATGGATGCAAACATTTCCATCCTCTTTTAATAAAGGTTGATTCTGACTTTGAAAAAAAATAAATAAATAGAGCCTGCATGTTATGATGGAGGTGTGAAATGATTACACCATTTTAATCCCAAAATGAAACGCATCAAGCCCTTGTGATTCAAAAGACTAGTGGGTCAAGAAGATTCAATGGTGATGGTGCGAAAAGTGGGGGTGGTGGGCCTCCTTCCTTTCTTGTATTGTAATTTGTATGTATGCATTGCCGATCGATGTCACCTACAAACCCTCCTACTTCTCTCTCTCTCTCTCTGGAAAGCTAAAAATTGAACCCACTTTGCACTTTTACTTCTCAAAAAACAAATATTCTCCTCGTACCCCATTTCACTTCTCCCCACATCCCTACATTATATTAGTTCCATGCTGAAATAAATAATTTGTTTTCTTTTTTGGAAGTCTGGTTGGCTTCGTTGGGCCTGCCATACAAGCTCACCAACCCAACCGAGACCTTTTCGGGTTTCTTTCAAGACCTAAACGCCCAAAAATACAAAGTTTGGCTCGATCCATTTTATTTCCCTTTAATGCAAAAGACAATAAGGCGAGCCTTCTCATTATAAAAGCACCATTCATCTAGGATGTGGGCAGGATCCAAATTGAATCGGTTTCTCCTGAAAACCACAGTCAAATCAATTATAACATAATGATTTGATTTGGTTTTTATTTTGACAAAAATTGTGAAGGAAACCAAACCAATTCAAGATGATTTGGACCTAAGCCCAATTATCTTTCCTTTTGTATTTTTTCAACATTGTTAGCCCAATCACAACAAACAAATTAACAACTTACTCCACACTTGAATTATTTTCTATAGTACGAAATCATCATAAAGTTCAACATGCCATAAAACTTCAAATTTCAATAACTAATATAGCTCAATTTAAATATTCATATATAATTAATTATTACCTAATTAGAGCAGTTGAATCATATAAACATAGTGCCCCAAATTCCCTCATTAAAATTATATATCTATATATATAAAGCAAAAGGTAGAGAATGGTGAAATATTCAAAATACCAAAAAATGTCATTGGTTAATGCAAACATTAACAATTGAAATTATTAATTAAATGAGGATAATATGGTAAGTTCACACTTTTTCATTTTTAAAAGTAAAATTAAAAGAAAAATCAGATAATGGATCCTATTTTTATGGAATACAACTACCCATTATTTTTTTAAAAAATTCTAAAATAAATTTAAGATATCAATTTCTTATAATTTTCATTAATTAAAATATTAAAAAACTTAACCGACTTTTCAGTTTTCACATTATTTGTTGGCCTCCCCAAATTCCCTCGCTTCTCTCTCCCCAATTATATTGAATTATTTTTTAACAAAACAAAAGTATAGAAGAAAATGTAATAGCCTGAGAGGCACAAAATAGTAAAAATAATGTCTCCATCCAAAATATGACAGTAAAATAGTATATAAAATTAATGCACTTTGTAATGGATGGATGCCAAAGGAGGATGAATATGATTTATGGGGAAAGAAGATGGTGCAAGAAGAAACACATACGGGTGCGCTGATAGTATTGGAGGGTGGAAAAAGAGTTTAGTGGATTAGTGTTTGAATTAGTGAAATCTTTGGATATAACATACGGAGGGTAAGTGGGAAAATATTTTAGTATAAAAGCACTTTTATGTTGGTATTCATACAATAAAATGAAAAGCGCTCCTAGCATAAAGCGATTATGCTAAAATTACTTATGTATAAACACTTCCAAACTAGTTATAAATTACGGTAGTCTTTTATGTAATATCTTCATAGCGATAATTAGTGATTAATAAAAAATAATATTAATGAAAGGCTATAGGAAGAATTGCTCTTTCCTTGGATGAGGGATAAAGGTTAATTGAATATTGATAAATAAATAAAAAGTTATATTCTATGTAAAGTGTACTAAAGTTTTTATAATAATTTTGACACATTAGCAGAGCTGTCTTGTGCTTTACAAATCCACGTAGACAGAGTATAATAAATCCACCTGTATTTTGGGTGTAGTGCCCACCTCGCTTGACTTGTTCATTTTCCTTTTTGGCCTCAAATTGCACAGCTCTAACGTTACGTATTTCATGGACTCAAAATTTGACATAGGTTTCTATATGCATGATTTTGAAAAGAAAATTAAATAATTTCAATATGATATCTTGCCCAATGATGTATTAATACAAGTGGTCTCGTGTATTAATACTTGTGGTTATTGTGGGAAAGAAAATATTAATATATCCTATTATATACATGGTCTCTAATTTGGTGAATTTTGGTCTTGCATGTTGTTGGTGGTCCATATGGTAACATCCTTTTAAATTAATGACTGGTAGTGACCAAAAAGGCCCGGGTACCCCGCTCTCTCTCTGAAGTTCAGGAATTGAAAACTTGTTATTCTCTCTCTCTAAAAGTTTTGCTTTTTGGCAAGTTTGATTTAGGGTTGTGAGAGAGAGAAAAAAAAAAAGCAATGTAGTAGTAGTAGACTAGGAGAGGAGAGGGCAGAGCGCAGAGGGCAGATTGTCTTATTATTTTTATTGTTTCCGTACAAAAGCCTCAAGACTCACTAGTCCAAACCAACTCAGCAGCCTCTCTGGGGATGGAAGGGGACATTTGGTGGGTTCTCTCTCACTTCTCTCTCTGTCAAAAATTATCATAACACTGAAACTGTCCCTGTGCACATCATATCTCATAAGATATTTGGAGTGGTTGGTTGCTTTGATTTTGAATAGATGTTTGCTCTTAGTTCCTATTTTATTTTCACGTTTTTTTTTCTTTATAAAAAAAAATACTTTATGTTTTTCTATAAAATAAAATAAACTTCATTTTCCATATGCTTTTCAAATGATAGAAAAAATTGTGTATACAATGCATAAGGCTTCAAGTGAGACAGAGGATAGGATCAAACATAGTGCCCCAAATTCCCTCATTAAAAAATATATATATATATATTTTTATTATTATTTTTAAGATGTCAATTTCTTATAATTTTCATTAATTAAAATATTTAAAAACTTATTCCCTCTCAAACTCTCTCCCCTCTCCCCAAATGAAAATAAAGCACTAAAAAAATATATATTTATCTATATATATAGCAATTCTACAGTATTATGTCTTGTCAAATATTACTTTACATACATACAACGATATGAATTCATTTTTCAGGACTCTCTTCTCTAAGTTCTCTAAGCCACCACCACCCAGAACAACACTTCACGGCCTGAAAAATGCGTACGGTACTCTTGATGCGGTGGTCGGCACCACGAAGGCGGCGTATGTGGTGGGTAGACTCGGCCCAACTGCTGCGGCTACGGCTGCCTGGAAGTCCTTTACATACGACATGGATCTGTCTAGCCTCCAAGGAAGAGTGGATATGCTGGAGTCGTCTCTGAAGGACCATTCCATCAAACTTGAAGAGCTGACAAGTGAAAGAGCTCAAGATGCTCTGAAAGCGCAAGCGGTATGTTTTCTCTTGTTTTTTTCTTTTCATTTATTTTTTATTTTTTGTTCATAATTCATTTTTTTGTTGACAGGTGATGGAGGCAGTGGTTCGTAACTGTAAAGCGCTTGAGGAGGATCTACTGCAATGCAAGAAGCAGATGGCCGAGATGGAGAAGAAAACCACCAGAAATTGATTATTTAGGGTTTCTCTTTAGGGTTTATACTGACTGATGAGGAAGATACTTTTTGTGTTATGCTCTGGACTATCTTTTTTAATGAAGTAGCCACCTATATTTTGAACTATTCTGATGTTTGATTCATCAGTTTTATCAGTTTTATGGGTTTGAATCATCAGTATTATCAGTTTTATCAGTTTTATTCATCTGCAAATGTTAGATCACAACGTTCGGAGCAACGTTGTGCAATTTTGTGCATTTTTGTGCAGGAAATTGCAGATCGGAGTAACGTTCGGAGCTTCTGGTGACGTGGGGTAAGCGCAGGCAGGTTCGGTACCTGCGCAGGCACGAGCCTTCACCGAGCTATAGTACTGACGAAGAAGAAGAGAAGGGGAAGGAGCTAACAGAGCTAGAGGAAAATGGTGATGATTTCTATGTGGATGATGAGAAAGCAATAACTGTGATAGAGGAAGATGATGATATTGAAGAAGAAGAAGAAGATGTGAAAACAGAGGACGAGGCTCCTCCTGTTGTGCCCTGGAAGATGAACCTTAGGAGTAGGAAGAGGAAGCGCCAAGATCACCATAGAAAGCCCAAGAAAACCACAAAGAAATCAAAATCTATAACAAAACGTCAAAAGCAGAATCAAGTTGTAGCAGTTCCCGATCGGAGTAGCAAGAAATTGGTAAAACACAGAGTGGCAAGATGGTCTGCAGGGAGGTGAGGACTCTGTTCTTAATTAGTTATAACTATTAGTTATTTTGATCTGCGTTAAGAATAAGTAAGGTTCATGCTTTGATTTGGGTTTAAGGTACAAGGCTGCAGAGGAAAGCATGCAGAGGGTGATAAATTTGGGACCCCAATACTGAGGCAAGGAAGCTGATTGGGGATACGGGTTTGTTGGACCATTTGCTCAAACACATGGCGGGCAAGGTGGAGCCCAGAGGTTTAGGCGGCGGCACAATGCTGATGGAGCCATGGAGTATTGGCTGGAGAGTGCTGATCTAGATCTGGGTTGAAGACCCTTATTGGACCCCACCACCTGGGTGGGGAGTCTGGTGATAATCCCACCGGAGACCCCACTTGAGCTGAGGGAAGATAAAAAGGTGATGTTAATGTTATTCATCTTTGATGTCCTCTGTGTTTAATGCATAATGTGTATGCGAGTCCCTTAATCTAGCTCTCTGCTTTTCTTCTTTTTCTTTTAGCTCTTGCTGGATATACAGGGAGTGTCCAAGAATAAAGAGGATAATCTAGCTTTAGTGACCACGGTCAAATTCCTGTTTGACAAATCCACCAAAAGGTGAACCAACAAATTTGGACATTTCATTTTAATTTGTTTATATTGATTATGGCTGCTTTAATTAACTGCTACTAATTGTTCGATTCGATGGGGTTTTGCAGGAGTATGCAGTGCTGCTAACAATGGAGCAAAATAAGATTAGAGAAAAACTTAGGGAAATAATGGAGGTACACCAGATCATGATATTAATTAATTATCCCTTGTATCTTAATTGCACACTTAATCTAGCTTTGGCTGCTTTAAATATAATATTATGTTCAAAAAGTTTGGACCTTTTAATTTTTATTAATTTGTTTCATGGTTCAACTTGATTATGGCTGCTTTAAATATAATATTAAGTGCTACGTACAAATTTTTTAACATATGCCATTCTTAACACTGTCTGTAAATCATATTTGGGGATAATCAATATGGTGTTAATTAAATGGTGTGATGATATTAAGCTAGCATGGAACATGTTTGATGGATATTTAATGCAGGAACAAATTGGGATGCTGAAATCAAGCAGGGAAGAACCACTAAGTATCTCAGAAGCACCACCGCCATCAGACACTGATCAAAGAGCAGAGACAAAATCAAAGGGTGGGGAGCAGCAAGAAGAAGAAGATAAGCTTCAAGGAGGAGACAATAATGCAGCAGCCAGAGCAACTCATGAGGACAAGGCAGATGTGAGTACTAAGAGTCCTCTGTTTTTTTTTTTTTTCTTTCAATTTTTTATTTATATATAGTACTAATAATTAAGAAGAAAATTAATTACCCGCTTTTCATTTAATGCGCGTGCCTACAAACAGATGTTGAAGGCTAAGACAGAGGAAGGGGAAGATGGAAATACAAGCAAATGATGAGTCTTCAAAGCAGCAGCAGCATGACGAGCCGACAAGGTGGTGCTCTTCTTCATCTCCTTCCACTACTCCCACATGGATGGGACAGAAATGGTGGCTTGCCATGGCAACTCCTAGCCCTTCTGTGAATAATTACTCTCTCTCTCTCTCTCTCTCTCTCTCACGTGTACGGTTATTGTGGGAAAGAAAATATTAATATATCCTATTGTATATATGGTCTTTTAATTTGGTGAATTTTGGTCGGGCATGTTGTTAGTGGTCCATATGGTAATATCCTTATATATATGGTCTTTAATTTGGTGAATTTTGGTCGTGCATGTTGTTGGGGGTCCATATGGTAATATCGTTATTTAATTGATATCATGCAGACATAACATAAAGTATGAAGAAAAATAAATTGCGGCCATCCATATGGGAACATCCTTTTAAATTAATGACTGGTAGTGACCAAAAAGTCCCGGGGACCCCTCTCTCTAAAGTTTTGTCTTTTGGTCATATTCTCTCGGAAGTTTAGGAATTGAAAACTTGTTCTTCTCTCTCTAAAAGTTTTGCGTTTTGGCAAGTTTGATTTATAAAGGAAATAGGCTCGGGAAAGTAGACCTGACATTCTACGGGAAAGATTGAAAACTTTGTTCTTTTCTTTATGAAACAACAAAAGTGTAGGACTTCAACATAAAAGAAAAAGAAAGAAAAAAACCATCCCCTCGTGTTTTTCATCTAGGCCAACAACCAATGTCCCAAATCAGGAGAAGATACGTGGTAGTTTACACAGTGCCATAATTCCAACTTAGAAAACCCAAAAAAACAACAACAATAATAATATATAATCCAAGATTGCAACTTTGTTTCTTGCTGAGATGAATTAGAGTTCAAAAGAACTGTAAAAAAATAAAAATTACTTGTATATAAGTAGGTCCTCATTTAAATTAAAATTTGTAAATTAATGATACCACAAGAAAACTAAGACTGCCTGATGATGCAAGGAAGGGGTCGAATGATACTTTACACAAGTGCAATTTGGGGATTTTCAAGTGGGGAAGTAGGAAAAGTCATCTGAGTCAATCTGTTTGGTAAGGCTGAAGAAGTGGGTTCACTGCACGGGTTTTGAAGGTCCCACGTTTTGACATTTGTGTTTCATCGGGTCTCCTACTTGCAAATATAAAATCAAAGGAACCAAATATATTAATACTATCAAGTCGTGATTGAATGTGTTATCTTATGGATGTGACATAAATTTACAAAATTCAACTACATGGTCAGCCAAAAGAAGAAAGATAATATTACTGTTTGTCAACCATGTAATAGGCGCGAGGGACTTGATTAAGAGAATTCATTTCTTACATTTGAGGTTCTAAGGTTCGATTATTTTTTTTTACTTAATATCGCTTGTGTAAAAATAAAAAAAAACTATGTAATATTTAATTTGCTCAATGTTTTTGCACTGGTCGTATTTTACTGTTTATATTTTTTTTCTTTTTTGTTTGTAAAAACCCTCCTCTAGAGCAGTGTTCTTCATGTGTAATTTTGTAATTACCTTTCATATGAATGGATCTACTCTGTTCCATAATATATAAAAACTATGTAATACGTAAATTTTTTATTTATTTAATTGGAGACTAGGAATGTACTTCATTTACCTTGATGAATTATGATGAAAATGTTTTGATATTCTTTTAGTTTGAAAATGTGTCATGTCTCAAAAGGTATTGAAGGCTTGCGGCCATAAACTCTAGTGGGAAAATCTCACTTGGGATCAGCCACCCTAGTGGGCCCCATGAGCAAACCCAACTACATACACAGACACAAAGATGATCAGCAAATATGCATACCTTTTCCTTATTCCACCAATGTTACCTAGCTCAGCAGCCATTATGCTCCCTACTATAACTTGTGACACAAACATTTGAATGCCCCCAATTGCAAACAGAGTTCTTCTGCCTAGTTTGTCCACCATAAGCATTGATACAAATGTCGCGCAGGTGCCTACCATGCCGGCGCTCATCACAGCTGACAAGAGTGACATGCTTTCACTTAGACCAAGTGTTCTAAATAGTACTGGCGCATAAAATGAGATGACATTGATCCCAGTCACTTGTGTAAAGAATGGCATGGCAATTGCCATGACAAGTTGAGGCCTATACTTTCTCTCTAAGATTTTCTTGAAAGGGTATTTGATAGTTTTCGATACGTTGTTTGCTTTGATGAGATCATCAAGCTCTGCTTCTACATCATCGATGCCTCTGATGCGCTGCAACATTTGCTTGGCCCTTTGGTGGTTTTTGCTGCGCTGAATGAGACTGTTTGGTGTTTCAGGAAGGAAAAATGCACCAAGTGTTAGCATTGAGGCAGGGACTGCCGCCATGGCTAGGGAGATTCGCCAACCCCAACCGGCTTTGATCTTTTCAGTGCCGTAGTTGATGAGGTTAGCGGACAGAGCACCAATGCCAACACTAAATTGGAAGCCATTGTTAATTGCTCCTCTGTGTTTTGCTGGTGCCATTTCCGAAAGATACAAAGGAACAGCCTGCACAAAACAAATAGATTATGCAACAAAGTAACAAGAAAAAACCTGCATTTGGTTTAGGGGCAAAAAATACTACCTGATTAGCAAAACCAACACCAACACCAACACCAACACCAACACCAAGCAAGATGCGACCAAGGATTAGCATGTAGATGTTCAAAGCTGCACCGTTTAAAGCCGAACCGGCAAGAAATGCAGCACCCCCAGTAAGGATTGAAGGCTTGCGGCCATAAACTCTAGTGGGAAAATCTCACTTGGGATCAGCCACCCTAGTGGGCCCCATGACCGAGCAAACCCAGCTACATACACAGACACAAATTAAAGATGATCAGCAAATATGCATACCTTTTCCTTATTCCACCAATGTCACCTAGCTCAGCAGCCATTATGCTCCCTACTATAACTTGTGACACAAACATTTGAATGCCCCCAATTGCAAACAGAGTTCTTCTGCCTAGTTTGTCCACCATAAGCATTGATACAAACGTCGCGCCGGTGCCTACCATGCCGGTGCTCATCACAGCTGACAAGAGTGACATGCTTTCACTTAGACCAAGTGTTCTAAATAGTACTGGCGCATAAAATGAGATGACATTGATCCCAGTCACTTGTGTAAAGAATGGCATGGCAATTGCCATGACTTTGCATCAATTTCTTTAAAGGGTGTTTGATGGTTTTTGAATTTTCACTTGCTTTGATGAGATCATCCAGTTCTGCTTGGACATCTTCGCATCCTCGTGTTTGTTGTAGCATTGACTTGGCTTTTTGGTGGTCGTTGGAGCTTTGGATTAAGCTGTTGGGTGTTTCTGGCAGTAAAAGAGCACCTAGAGTTAGTATTGAGGCTGGGACTGCTGCCAAGGATAGGGAGATTCGCCACCCCCAGCCGCCTGTGATCTTTTCGGCACCAAAGTTGATAAGGTTAGCTGATAATACTCCAATGGCAACACATAATTGGAAGCCAATGTTGAAAGCTCCTCTGTGTCTAGGTAGTGCCATTTCTGAGAGATAAAGTGGGACTGACTGCAAGGATGTTTGATTGTGTGGAACCAAATGTTATCACACATAACATTATTAAAATGTATATCAGTGGAAAATTTTGTCTGCCACGGCATCCTATGTTGCAAGAATTTTGTTTAACAAAATAACAAGTCATATGTATGACAATAGAAGATTGCCCTATAGACTAATCTTAAGTTAAAAAAGGGGAAAAAAAAAAGTTCAAATATGGAGCATAATACCTGGTTTGCAAAGCCAACCCCAACACCAAGCAAGATACGACCAGATATTAGCATGAAGATTAGTAGCTGCACCGCCTAAGGCCGAACCAGCAAGGAATGAGGCACCAGCTACAAGGATTGAAGGCTTTCGGCCGAAGGTTCTGGTGACTGAAGAGGCCCGCTATATAGAGTGAGGATGAAAATGCTGTTAAAAGTTGGCTATCAAATTTGCAGTAGTTGCTGGTCTCGGTATCTTCTTTCATCTTACTGTGCACTTCTGGGAAAAATTTCTTGAAAACGGCTCCATTGAAGTCACTCCACCTTCATGAATTAATCAGGATTAGTTTTTGCATAATAAGTTAATGAATTTTTTAATTTTTTATATTTATTTTTGGCAAGTATTACAAGAACTAATTCAATATATATGCGTTACTAGAGAAGCTCACTGACCTGAAATCCCAATATCATAGCCATAAATAATGCCTCCCATGGCAGCAACCATACTAGATAGCACAACAAGCAGGGTCATCTTGCCATTGTAATGCTCATCTTTGCTTGTTGTTATTCCTAACTCAGCTGCTGCCATGGCTTTTCTTCTTTCAAGCTAATGCACCGGTGTGGAAAAAAGAGAGAGTACATCTTGGTAAGATAGAGTTTGTAAGGATATAGATTGACAATATGAACAGCAGTCTTCCTTGACTGCTAGACATCATTATCAGTATGCCTCAGTGTAGAATGTTCAAACTAAAATATCGCTTAATTTTGGACTTCATTGATTGAAGCATAAAGCAAAATACAATCGAAGAAGAATAAAAACAAAATAACATTAAGATAAACACAATAGTCCAAGACTAACAATTCACAAATCATTTAGCCTTTGTTGGTCTCCATTGGGCCGACTAGTTGATATTTTGGGATTTTTTTGAATTAAGGCTTGATATTCACAAATCATTGAGCATGGAGAGAATTGTTATTCAATTGGCCGAAGAGGAGACCCAAATTTATTGGGCCACTTTAAAATAATAATTGAAAAGACAATGCTACCATTTTTCTTAAAAAGTCCGGCCCAACTTTAATTATATTATGGTAAAAGAAAGTACTATATTTTGGCTTTTGGCTTTTGGCTTTGTTTGTTGTAGTGTTTTTTAAGGAGGGGTTATGAGATTTTTTTTTCTTTGAGGAAGGGATATTCTATTGTTAAATTCCATAGATTTAATGGTCTATTTGTTCTGTTTTTTTTTTTTTTCAATTTATTTATTTTTTCATTTTAAATAATCAAATTGCTTTTATTTTATTTCTTGATCAAATACAATATAAGATTGATGATATTATCAAAAGATATAACGGGGATAGAAATGTAATTTTATCGTCTATTTTTGAGCAAAGAAGAAAAGGCGGGGTTGTGGGTGTTGCCACTAACCGTCCAAACTAGGGGTGGGCTTGGTTTGGGTTGGTTCGGTTTTGGGTTTAACCCGAACACCGAATCGTAGGCCTCGGTTTGGTTATTTTGGAAACCGAAACCAAATCATAGTTGATGAAAACTGACCACTTCGGTTAATCGGATTTAGTGGGTTGGTTTGGTTCGGTTTGAATTTTTTGGCTTTCTTAGAGAGAGAGAGAGAGAGAGAGAGAGAGAGAGAGAGAGAAGAAATAAAAGTGATGGAGAGAAGGAGAGATGGAGAGGAGAAGAAGAAAAAAAAGAGAGATGGGGAAGAAGAAGAAGGAAAAAAAAATTGAAACTATGTATTATATATATATATATTTCTTGTAATAATATTATATATAATATTTTTTTAATACCATCGGTTTGGTGTCCTTGACTGCTAGACATCATTATCAGTATGCCTCAGTGTGGAATGTTCAAACTAAAATATCGCTTAATTTTGGACTTCATTGATTGAAGCATAAAGCAAAATACAATCGAAGAAGAATATAAACAAAATAACATTAAGATAAACACAATAGTCCAAGACTAACAATTCACAAATCATTTAGCCTTTGTTGGTCTCCATTGGGCCGACTAGTTGATATTTTGGGATTTTTTTGAATTAAGGCTTGATATTCACAAATCATTGAGCATGGAGAGAATTGTTATTCAATTGGCCGAAGAGGAGACCCAAATTTGTTGGGCCACTTTAAAATAATAATTGAAAAGACAATGCTATCATTTTTCTTAAAAAGTCCGGCCCAACTTTAATTATATTATGGTAAAAGAAAGTACTATATTTTGGCTTTTGGCTTTATCATAATTAGCTGAAATTGAATTCCTATTTACCTAAATAGTAAACTATATTGTGTGTGAAAACTAAAGCTCCCTAATCTAAATGAGAGCAAAATCGGAAAGTCCGGAAAATATTTTAGGATTTGGGTGTGGTGATAGATTTATGGGTGTCAAGTTGACCTCTCCAACTACCAACTAATCGGCCCAATGGCGACCGACAAAGGCTAAAAGATAAATATAACCCAACAGAAAGACTACAACACAAACCCCAAGCCCAATAAAACTCCCAAACAGTCTAAGAGAAACAAAACATAAACCAGTAAACAAACAGAAATAACGGCCACAAACAAGCACGTATGAAACAAAAAGGAAGCAAAAATCACAGTCAACACTATTTGTACTAGCCACTAGGAACCGGTTTGTGTTCTTGGAGTAGTTAGTCCGACCCTAAACCTACATGCCTATGCCTTCGTTTTCCAGAAAATTCGTGCAGCGAAATATCCCGAATTTGAGACTTTCTACACTAAAAATAATCTTTTAAACGAAGATATTACTTTAACAAAATGAAAAGCTTCACTGACCCAACTAACTTGAATATATATACCTATATTTTCTTTTTTCAAAAAGTTTTAGCATGCAGAAGTTGATATAATAAAGTAGGATTATCTGTCTCCATAAAAAAGAAAAAAGAATAAAAAAATATTCTACATAAAACTCAAAATGATAGATTCGGTGGTTGAGATTTCTGTCTCAATGGGATTTTATAACAAGCTTCCATCATTATATATTCACTAGGTTGTGTGCATAATTACAAAATTATTTCATCCATAAGCTAATCAATTACCGTTGAAATAATAATGTCCATAATCTACAAATTAGTATATAATAGGTGACCCTGATGTTGTTGAAATTATAGCCATTTGATCTTTATTTTTTATTATTTTTGTTTCGAAAATGGCATCCCATAAATTGCAAGAGCCTGGAGATATATATAATAACGACCGTTAACCGCCATCAACGGCTATATTCATGGAAACCTTTTGTGAATGATATGTAACACAAAATGTTAAAATCCAAGATCATGGAAACCTTTCAGTGAGATTGCACTAGTTTTATGCCTTCGAACAGCATTCACCAATAGTTATTTTGTTTTTCACCTTGACTTGCGTTGCTCTTAATTGTATAAAATTAGTCATAATTCTGGTTTGAACTCTTTGAAGGATGCTGCTCCACAAGGCGATGCAGCTC
>NW_018922110.1:28848-50622 GCF_002207925.1 Prunus avium | reverse complement strand
TAAGGAAAATTCATTCATCAATATATCATACGACCCTTGATTTTCAAGGCGCCGGAGCACCATCCTTGTTGTTCGTTCACTGACCCCATATATCACACGACCGTTACTCCCTGAGCAGCGCGCCGGAGCACCGCCCAAAACCCACCACCAACACCATCACTCAACGGCCTTGTAGTTCAGGCCGTGAACCTAACAGCCGAGACCAGTTCCTCTCTCGGCTACAATGTTTGATTAGGAAGACGAGTTCAAACAGGCGCACCACTCATCCATCCAACACTCATCAACACATCGACGCACGGTAGACCGTGCTGGCACGCCCGCGCACAACCGCACCGCACCCAAAAGCAGGAAACCGCGTGTTAACGCACATCCCCTCGGCCCGGAACTCCAGGCCGTGAGATTTGCGCGGCAGACACTCTTGTAATTAAAAATTGTATTTTCCCTTTCTGTAAAACTCTTATTCAAACATTGAGATATAAATAATATATAAAATAAAGCTTTAATAGTAAAGTAAAAATAAAGAAACAAACAAATAAATAAAATAAGTCAAAAGTAAGAAAGCAAGCCTGGTATAGTGAAAGCACGTCAAAGACGATATCCTAAAGCCTTTGTAGCCTCTCTATGTGCAGGTCACGTGCAGGTAATGACGGTCTTCAAGACTCCAAGGTACGACCCCAATATGCAGGCTCAAGGTCCGCTATGAGCACATTCACAGTCGGATAGAAATCTCCAAGCCACAGAATCGTTGCCCAAAATAATAATTTGGAAAGTAGGGAATATATGAAAGGATGAGAATAGGGAAATCTGATTGTGGTGTGTTCATATGTGAAGGGGGAGTGGCCTTTTATAGGCATCCAACACTCGTAACCTCCAGACACATTAAACTAGAAAATTAAGGGAATGAATAGAAAATAAAAACTAAAAATTTAAACAATTGTAACTCCCATAATAAATAAAAGAAAACAGCCAAAATATTAAAACAAAATCAAAATGTTAAATTTTAAAAACCTTTCAAATAATAACAACAGTAAGCAGGAAAAGAAGTAGTCATGTAGAAAAATAAAAGTTGCCCAAAATAAAAAAAAAGTTACACCCATAGGAAGAGAGGAAGTGGAAACAAAAGAAAATTTATCACATAGTCAGTAGGAAGGGATGCATGCAGAGAGAGCAGAATGAATATTTGAAGGGAATAATGGAGTTAAGAGAGGGTGTGGCACAACAGTAGAGGATAAGAGGTGAAACCAACTTGGGACACAGAGAAAAGAAAAAGAGAGCATGGGGAAGTTTGAATTTCAAAGCACCATAGAAACAATAGAATAAGGCATGGGGAAGAAAACCACATGGGAACAGAGAAGTAATAAAGAAAAGATCATCACAAGAGCATAGATGCCCATAGAGAATAAAATAAAGAGGGATTATTGACCCCCCCAAAAAATAAAATAAAGGGGGAAACCAAGTGAGACAACAAAAGGAAAAGAGAGTGTGGGCAAAACACATAGAGAGAAAATCCTGTCAAAATAAAGATGGAAAAAGGAGAGAAAAAAAGAGAGGAGAAAAGTTAACACCCATCAAAAGGAGAGGGTAGTCAAGAGAGGGAGAGAGAACACAAGATGCGAGAGACAACTCATTTAAAAGGAAAGGAAACTCAAGATGCCAGAGACAACCCATTACGAGGAGAGAGAAAACACAACTGAAAAGAAGAGAAGAGAATACCCCCAGTAACATAAGAGAATTATAAAGAAAAGAAGACAATACCCCAGTAACAGAGAAGAAGAAAGGCAACGCAAGAGAACAACAAAGAAGACATAGACTAGCAGTAAAATCAAAGAAAGGGATTGGGCTTAAGAAGGGAGGAGAACACCAATTGAGCAGAGATAGAGCATGAGAGGCCGATGTTATATTCCTATTTAGATTGGTGCACTAGATACTAAGTTATATTAGGTTTGATAGGAGTTTAAATTAGGTTATACCTTGTGGCCCAAGACTTTGTGAAAAAAGGAAAGTCTTGAAGCCAATTAAAGGGGTCCTATTTATTTCCTTGGTGATGAGTAGAGACGACTTGACCTAGCCCTATATAAGCTTAAGACCCTGCTCTCGTCATACATGTTCTCTAACCATAATCTCATCATAAAGAGAGAGCTGAAACAATTTTTGAGAGAGAGCAGAAGTCTAAAGTCGTTCGTGTCTTTTGCTTGTGCTGCTGCTGCTGTGATTGGATGAATTCAGAGATTGTGTATTCAAGGAAGATGACGCCAGGTATGCGTTTTATGTATTTTAGATTGTGTGAAAGATCATGAACATATACAAAAAATCTAATAGCCGATACCAAGGAGGCAACACAGTGATAGGGCTTGAGTGTCCAATACCAAGTCAGTAACACAAAGGAAGAAATAGAGGTTGTGCAAATGGAATAACAACAGTGTAGCACAATAGAGAAGGCTCACGGAGGAAAGAAAGACGACTAGATGAACGACATGGCTAGATGAACGACGATGGGCAACATCAACAAAAAAAAGGAAAATATTGAAACCACGAGAGAGAAACCAACGATAGAGAGGTGTGGTCTCCAAGGGAAAATAGAGATATGCCCATCATGTCAAGAGATGGACATGGATGAGGAGTGGGACTAGGTATCTGAGGAGTGGAAGAGGCACTAGGCTGTGGAGGAGAGGAAAAAAAAACATATTCATCTTTTAGAAGAGAGGAAAAAAGACTATAAAAAAACAAACACCCTTACGGGCGAGGAGCGCCGACAACTCTCAATGTTGGCAACTGGAGGATCGCTAATCGGTGTTAGCCATTAGCTCTGATACCATGTAGAAACTAATTTTCCTTTATACATTCATATGATCATTATACAATATATATATATAGAAGTCTGTAGAGAACAATATACAGTTACAGCAAGCCATTATCATAAACATAAATATATAGTTATGGTCTAATAACAACGTAACTGACAACTGACCATTTCCTATCATTAGTAAGATTAATTATTGTAACTCCCTAATAGTCTTGTTGATGACCAACAAAGCCATATTGTTGGAATGCTCCTGAGCTTGCATTGCTTTCTTATCTTCTTTTGTACTCTTGTCAATGATAGGTGCGGGTTTTGGTCCCCAAGAGCCAAGTCTACTTCCATAGGGCCTACGACTAAGCGTACGTCTCTTTTTCTATTTCTTAAAGTTGGTTCCATCTAAGAGTTCAATATATGATTTAAAGTAGTATTAATCATAAAGTGTGAAGCAAACAACATTGGATACGCAACAAGATCAATCAAGGTTCATCCCCAAACAATCATATAAATCACTGATGGGCTAAAGTACATGATCAAATGCCACAAAACTAGTGTATAATTATCATGCAATTGAATATGTTAATTTTATCAACTATAGTAACAAACAATTTAAAATGTTGCATGATAACCACACACTATAATGTGACACACCAAGCCACAACACAACCAAGACAACCACCTATAAGCTAAAAGTCTTGATCATGTACCAATAAACATTCCATGAACCATTAAACATCAAGAACAAATTAACATTTATGGAAAAAAAACTTGCTCTCAATGGTTATCGAGCCACCAAATTAGGGATTTCAAGCTTAACACATGGCTTTCACTTCATACAAACAAGCACACTTGAAATAACAAAGCCTTAATTCAACATGCTATAACTCTATCTAATTGCATACATCAAAGAGAACAAACATGCATACATACAGTGTGTTCCAAGTCATAGCATATCATTAAAACATTAGAGACAACACATTCTGATTGAGATGTTTGGCCAAGGAATTTGGTCGCAACGTGTAACCCATTCCATACATAGCTATTTATGATTTCATAAATCCAAGACCTGCTTATTATTAGGTCAACCCAAATCAACCCAATTATTGTGTGATTGGATTGGGTGGTTTAGTCGAGTTGACTCGAAATTGTGCCCACTCCTAAGTTTTGGTCCCAACCCATAATCCAACCATACGTAACAGTTTATGATTTCTTGGACCCAAGACTCCCTTATTATTACTCCAACTCAATCCCCAACTCTCTTGTGATTGAATCGAGTGGTTTGGTCGAGTTGAATCAAAATTGTACCCACCTCTACACTTTATCAAGATAACTAGTATCTAATTTAGAGATCAAAGTTGAATAGGAAACAAATTGCTGACTTAGCCTATTTGATTTAGTAAGACATGGTTGAACGGCAAGTGTGATGTGACCTTGATTAGATATAGCCATATGATCAATATTGTTTTGAATGATACTTGATATAAAAGGAATATACTGAAATTGAACCAACCTTACTGCAAAGGCTTTTTTTTTGGTTTTTTTTTTCTTCTTCTTTTGCTTTGTATATCTTCTTATCCTCTTTAATGGGTGAAAGGTTGGTGATCCATGTGAATTAGTTTGGTTGTATTGTACATAATATCCTGACAAGCAAGTTGGAAGCTTTTATAAAAATTACAATTTCTTTTAGTCATAACAAAATGCTTTCATCTTATAATGCTTCCTCCAAAATTTTGCACTGATCTCTACCTCAAGCAAAGTGTATTTAACTTCTTTCAACACCCTAATGCCCATGTATGAATGTCTTTGTTAAAGGCCCAAAAAATCTTAAGAAAGGCCCATGCATATTTTAAAGCCCAATGCTATAAAAGCAGCCTAGCTGATACATACGTGTCATGCCAAGCAAGGCTACAATCTGGCACGTGGGGAGATGGTGGTACGAGTTTACCACTTTCACATGTAGACTTGTAAGAATTACAAAGTTTCACAAGCCTAAGCCCACCTAGCCCACTGCACTGTCAAGCATTATCTAACACAAAGCCCAAGCCACTGCAATACAACATAGCCCAAGCACAAGCACGCGATGTAAAGCAACTTCATTTTAGTGTCAAATCTTGCAACAAGCTTAAGTGGGCCCATGCCACTTAATTGCATGCATGAGTTATGTTGATCGGTTTGTGGTGTGGATGGTTACAAGTTCCACAAGACCCATTAGAGGCTCAAAAGATGGAGGTTTTAGGTTGAGCACCAAAACCAGGCCCATTTTCTTGAGTCATTAAATGGGTAAGCAGAGAGAAGAGTTGTCTCATCTATCCCACACCCAACACCTACCCATATCCTGCATGAAGAACCTATACGATAGCAAAACAAACATATGACAGCAAAACAAACTATACGGCACCAAAACAAACATACGGCAACAAAACAAGCATACGACAGCAAAACCAGCTATATGACAACAAATCAAACATACGGGTAGTAAAACAAACTACACGGCAGCAAAACAAGCATACGGTAACAAAACAAACCTACGACAGCAAAACAAACTATGCGGTAGCAAAACAAGCTATACGACAGCAAAACAAACTACCTTATTTTCCTCGTAGAAACCAACTACCCGGCACCTAGAATAACTCCTTACCCGACACCTACATAGAATGAAGAAGTCATGTCATCTCAACTGGGAGGCAAAATGACCAAAAAGAAACGACCAGCTTGATACCAGAGTGCACGCGTATGGGGAAGTGAGCTCGCAAGGCGTATAAAAGGGTAGGAGAATCTACTGCCGTAAACACCCAGAAAACTAGACTTAACCTCTTTCCTGTGATTATATCCTTCCAAACCTCAAATATCACCCCATCACCCATATTTTCATGGAAGGTATTTTGTTCCAACCAAAGCAGCAGAAACCCTCACTCTCTCTCTCTTGCTAAACTCGTGGAAACTTAGCTCCCACATCACAAGCCTTTCTAGTTCTTTTACCACAGTCATTACCTTCTTGGTGGGAAGAACCAGAGCATTCGCTGAAAATCTACATTTTCTTAGAGTGTTTTGGGGCCTGGTTTCGAACTCAGGCAAAAGGGCATCACAATTAGCTCTTTACGACGACCCAAGTCCGCATTGAGCTGCCATAACTAAAAAAGGCCCTACAGTCTTCAAGTGACTAGGTTAGCCGTTCTAATTTCTACTTCTTCATAGATGTTAGAAGTTGTTCTTGGGTTTGTATTTAATTTTTAGTAATTGAGCTTTATTCTTACGTTTTGTGTTCTAAGCTGGTTGTTCATCAAGAGATTGCTTGGATTGTTTTAGCAAGTTGCACTGCTGAAAGTAGAATTGCTTTCATTGTATGAGTTCTACCAATTCTTTGTTTATATCAGTTTCTCAAATATTGTATACAATTTTCTTTGGATTTTTCTGCCAGATTGAACATGTGTGAGAATTTTATTTATTTATTTTAGAACAGTAATCTAACTAAAAGGGAAAATACTTGACTTGAGAGAGAGAGAGAGAGAGAGAGAGAGAGAGAGAGAGCATTCTACTCGTTTTCCATGTAAAACCACTATTATTATCTAATTTTATTGGCAGTTAAACCTTTTCTCCGGACTAGAAATGAATTAAAGAAGTCAGTGAATATTTCTTGGCACACAAGCAAACCATTTGATCGCTTAAATCTCTTATCCACTACTATCATTTTGTCCGACACACTCTGAAACTTTCCTTTGCCCACCAAAGCACATTGGGAGAATTTCCTGACATCTTAGGCAGTTGCTTGACAAGCTACCCTTAATTTTACCTGGGTTTGCAATGAACTCCGGTGGAAGCCTTCCTTGCAGAAAGTTGTTATCTAAGTACAGGGCTTTCCATGGAGCTCCAATTCTTGCTCCATATTCATCTGGAATATGACCATAGAACTGGTTGTATGACAAGTTGATCGTTGTCAAATTTGGAAAAGTGACCAGATTGAGAGGCAAATGATCGTGCAACTGATTTCCTTGGGCATCAAGCACAGTAAGTCGTGTTTCTGTTCCAAGAAATCTAACAACTTCTAATGTGGTAAAGTGGTTAATTGAAACATTAAGTTGAACCATTTTAGGCAAGGTAAAAAGATCTCTATTAATGAGACTTGAAAGCATGTCACTTACATCTAGCAACCTCAGTTGTTTGAGCTTATTTAGTTGTGAAAGGTGCCCTGAGAGTATGTTATGGCTCAGGATCAATGTTCTCAAACTTGATGGAACATTTGGCATATCTCCATAGAGTTGGTTTCTACTGAGATCTAATGTCCTTAGTTGCCACAACCCTGAGAGGTCAGGGATTTTGCCTATGAATCCATTGCTAGATGTGCTTAAGAAGGTCAAGCTTCTTAAACAACCAACGCTTGAAGGAATGGTGCCGCTAAGTGCATTGAACAAAATATCTAGGGATTCAAGCCTTTTGAGAGCATTCAATCCTCTAGGAATGTTGCCTGTGAGGAAATTGTTGGACAATGAAATTTTGATGAGCTTCTTTAGATTGGCAATGGAATCTGGGATCGGTCCTCGAAAGTGGTTTTTGTTTAGATTGATGATGGTGAGCTCTGTTAGGTTCCCTATTGATGGTGTGATAAACCCATCATAGCCACCACCATCAAGCTCAATTGCTATTATTCTGCTTGGGGAGTTGTCTAAAGGGAAACTGCACAAGATTCCCATAACTGGCCCGATGTACTTTTGCATTGATCCATGGAAAATTCCCAGGTACTAAGATAGGAATTTAGGGGGATGGAGTTGGGATCAACCGAACGTTTGATGTCACAGAGAACTTGAGTATCAGAATCGAGAGTTACTGAATTGATGAACATTGGACTAGAACATGCTTTGATTAAAATTATATAAAGTAGATAGAATGAGTAGACGGGAGGCATCAGCTTACCCAATCTAAAGACAGCTAAGAGCTAGCTTATTTGGGAATTGGGATTTTGGTGGTTTAATTGGTTTTCCAAATGCCTCCTTATATTGGGTTTTTTCTATAAGGAAAAAGATTTGCAAGACCCTTTGAATGAGAAAAGATTTTCTTGTTAATTCTCATGGGCATGCCAAGAACTTGGATCAATTTAAATCCATTTCTTTAAAGCTTGGGTGGAATTTGAGGATTTAGTTTCCTCTTTGGTCGTCCAACCTAAACTTTACTTTATCCAAATGATCTTTTTGTATTCTCATTGTTTATGCCAAACTAGGGAAGATGATGCTACACCATACTTTCTTGTTCACATCTTAACAAGAAATTTATTTAAAAGGCAAAATTGTAGCAATGGTCCATGGACTAAGTCACACCTTTACTTTTGTCCCTCATATTGCTAAACTGTTACTGCGGTACTTTAATTATGCATCTAGTTTCAAAAACCGTCATTTCCGTCATCTCAGTCAACTTTTTTGTTAAATTTGATGACATGGCATGGGCAAAAATGTCTTTTCACACATTAAAATGATTAAGCTAGTTTTGAAAGCGAAACCTTGGCATGGGCATAAATGTATTTTCACAGATGAAAAGGATTACGCCGATTTTGAAAGTGAAAGTTATCGAAGGTTGATGTCGAACAAAGGAAAAGGCAAGCGAAAAGGGAAGGGGAAAATGGGTAGGGTTTCTTGATTGTGATGTTTCAAAGTGTGATTTGTGGTCGAAAGTGTGATGTTTGAAAGGATTAGTGCATTATTGAAGATTTTAGGGTTCGGTTTTGGGACAATCAAAAGTGACAGTGTTTAAGTGTTTACAAAGAGACTTCACATGGGGACAATGTTTAGGTGGTCTGGAGACCATCCAAAGTATGGTAAGTTACTACAACTTTAACTTAGTGTGTTGAATATGTAATAGGTTTAACTTTATCTGCATATGTGTGGTCATGTGTTGCTGTCCACGGTTTGGCTATATGTGTGGTCCTGTGTTGTTTTCCTTAGTTTGAGGCAAGAAAATGTGGTTTCAAAGCTTTGAAAACATTATTTTTCTGTCAAATGTTGTAATCAAAGTAATATTATTTTTCTATCAAATACACCCGAGCTATGCACTCCGGAACTTCACCATTTCAGTTTGTTGGAAAATTGTGTATATAAGGGTGGGAAGGTATGCTTTGCAAACAACTTGGGGCAAAGCTTGGGTATAAAGTGGATATAGCCTAGAAGGTGACAAGCCTAAAAGTGTTCTATAAGGTGCATGTAGAAAATGTTGTTAATGAGGTCTTAGATGATAGGTTCATTGCAAATTTAGTTGGTATAATTCCATGAAATAGAATTGTTGTGCTGTATTTTCATGATCCAACTGACTAGAACACACTTGGCAGTAAAAAAGAAGAGGTGTGGCCATCGTTGGATTCTGAGAAGTATGCAAATGTAGTTGAAGAAGATGCAGGGCATATAAATGGTAATGAAGAGGAACATGTGCAAGTTGAATCTAATGGTAATGAAGTAGACAATGAAGAGGAAGATGTGGAAGTTGAATCTGATGGTAGCGAAGACGAAAATGAAGAAAAAAAGAAGGATGAAGAGTTAAAGAACAGTGATTATGAATACACTGATGATGAGATGCCAAACATTGATCTTGGAATGATCCTGAGATGCCAAACACTGATGATGATGAGATGCCAAACATTGATCCTGGAATGACAGCCAAAATGGGAGAAAATTTCCACCAAATGTGGGTGAAGAGGAACCAAACATTGATCCTGGAATGACAGCCAAAATGGGAGAAAATTTCCACCAAATGTGGGTGAAGAGGAACCAAACATTGATCCTGAAATAGTGCCTCCTAATGAAGGTACATGGGTTATCTCAGATGATGGTGAAAACACTGATGCACTCCCTTCTGAAGGTGAAACTTCTAAGGATGAACAAGAAAGTGGAGAAAACTCAAAAAAGTCAAAGAAGAGAAAGAAGAGAAAATTATGAAACTTTAAACAATTTATAAGAGAGACTGACCTTAGAAATCCTCAGTTTAGGTTAGGAATGCAGTTTGCCAATAAAGAAGAAGTGAAGGAAGCTATTAAGGAGTATGTAATTGTCGAAGGCAAATCTATGAAGTTTGTGATGAATGATAATTTTAGGGTCAGAGCCAAGTGTGCTGGGCACCAGTATTGCCCCTTTGTTGTGTTGACTTCAAAGATAGATAGGAATTAGCCAACTTTTGCAACCAAGACTCTTTCTTTAGAACATGAGTGTACTAGAGTTGACAGGTTGGGGTATTGCAATGCAAGATGGCTATCCATTAGGTTTGAAGACAAAATTAGGAAAAATCCCAACTAGGATGTAGCAGCAATGCAGACAGAAGTGCGAGAACAATATGCTATGAATGTAAGCAAACATCAAATATGGAGAGCTAAGAGGTTGTCAAGAGTGGTCATTGAAGGTAGCTACATAGAGCAATATGCAAGGTTATGGGATTATGCAGAACAGATGAAAGCTTCTGATAAGGGTAGCACAGTTGTAATTAAGAATGAAATGGTTGGGGAGGAACCTATTTTTCAAAGAATTTATGTGTGTTGGCAGGTTGTAAGAAAGGGTTTTTGGAGGGATGTAGGCCTATGATTGGCGTGGATGGGTGCCATTTGAAAGGACCATACACAAGACAAATATTAACAGTTGTTGGGGTTGATGGGAACAAAGGAATGTTCCCCATTGCCTATGCTGTAGTTGAAGCTGAAAATAAGAGTTTTTGGATGTGGTTTCTTAAGTTGTTAGTATCAGATTTAAAAATAGAGAATGGGGCTACTTGGGTGTTCATAAGTGTTATAAAAAATATAGTTTTCCTTTTCCGTAAAGCCAAATACAAAAACATATATATTATAAATAACTTATAAACAAATTGGAAAGCTTTTAAGGTACAATGAAATTTAAGAAAACAAAATAATAGGTAAAAAGCAAAATAAATAATAAGTAAGAAGGTGAGTTTGGTTAGGTGAAGGACGTCAAAGACACTATCCTAAAGCCTTTGTAACCTTCCTACGTGCAGTTATTGGCGGTCTACAAGACTCCAAGATACGACCCCTTGTACACAAACTCAAGATCCGCTATTAGCACGTTCATAGACGGATATAGGTATCCAAGTCACATAACCATTGCCCAAAATAATAATATAAGTAGAGAAAATATAAAAAGTAGAAAAAGAGAGAATCATATTGTGGTGGTGATTGTGGTATGTGATATTCTGATGGTGTTGTGTGTTTGTTCAAATGTGAAGGAGGAGTGGTGTTTTATAGGCATCCAAGAACATGTAACCTTCACCAACCACAAAATTAAGGCATTCAATATAGAAATAAAACTTGAATATTAAATATTTATAACCCCCACTATAAATAAAATAAAACAGCAACAAAAAAAAAGGTTAAATTTTTAAAACTTTCTAAAATTCCAACAATCCCCCACAAGGTTTTCAAAATTTTACCGTGACAAAAAAAACAATGAAAATTGTTGAGGCCCAAAAAATCCAGGGTTAGGCCCAAATAAATTCCCGGCCCAGTGTGACACATATTAAGAAAAGACCCGGTTTGGAGCACGCGAAATTCTTCATGCACGCTTGCACGAGCCACAACCACATGCCATGCCAAATAAATATGCAATCTACCACGCTATAGCCTATAAAATGCACTAGCTCTACGAACCCAAGCTAATTATCCAGTCAAGCATCATATCCCTTTTCAAAGACGATAAAAAGCATGCCATGCTAAGCGGGAAATTATTATTTCACACCCAACCACGCTACGAGCTTAAGTGGGCCCAAGCCACTCCGATGTCCGGGGCTTGCTTGAGTGGGTTGTGGTATGGATGGTAATAAGTTGTCATGGGACCCATTGATGGGCCGAGGAATGGAAGTCCCGGGTTGCTTGGGAGCCTCGGAACTAAAGCCCATTTCTTAGGCCCAAATGTGGGTAAGCACAAGGGAGAAAAGTAGCCCATTACTTCAACCAGAATAGCCCAACCAAAATAGCCCATTACTTCAACTAAAATGGCCCAACACTTGGTGAAGTTAGCCCATTTATTTGATAAACCAACTTATCGTCTTAGAAGGCCCAAACAACTAAAATAAAGATCTGCAAAAGCCCCAGCACTTGGCTGGAAACGTGAACCACAATGAAAGCCAAAGTGTTATGTTAGTGAGCTGCTGGGAGGCTCCAGCACATGGGCAAAGAACAAACACCAAGGTCGAGCACGCAAAGAACCAGGGGGTATTAGCGTACATAGGTTGCTAGGAGCCAAGGTACCCTTCAAACCAATGTACATACTCATTTCTTTCCCCCCATCAGATCTAGCCATGGAAGAGGGGAGAAAAGAAGGAAGGGAGATGGCTGAAAATAGGAGTCCCCCACTGAGGCAGCTGCGGGAAGAGCATTGAGCTCCCAAAAATCCCTGATTTCGTGAGATTGGGCAGAGGGGATTTTTACCAGGATAGGATAAGTCAAAGGTAGGGAGGAGAAAGGAAGGACAAAGCAAGGCCAAATTGGATAGAAACCATTAGGGTTTCTTGGGAAAGGATAGCTCCCAGCGGCTATAAAATGAGGCCTCTTCTACCCAACAAAGATCATCCACATCTGGAGAGCAGATTTCCTCTCTCACCCACAAAACCCATCAAATTCGTGCTCTATTCACCCTTCTCCCTCATTTTCCCCTCTGGCAGACTGTTATAACATTTGATCGAGCCTCTGTCAAGCTACCAGAAAAACACTTAAGCCACCCATTCCCATCTCTCTCCCTCACTCTTCGCCAAACCTTCCTACAAACCCCTCCTTTCCTATCTTAATACCTCCCTTTTTCCCAAAAATGCATAGCTTTCTCTTTAGTGCTAAACTCATGACAATTTTGCTTTCATGCCACAAGCCTCTCATGCCAAGCTAAAATATCTATCTGTAAGTTGTTGTTATTTTCGTTGGTGAAGGTAACCAAGGTGTTTCCTAAGGCTTCACTACCCTTTCGAAACATTCTTGGGGCTTGATCTTCGAACTCAGACACAGGGGGATAATTTCATCAGTTCGCTCCTTATGGCAGCCCAGCCCATTTGTAGCTGTCAGAAGAAAAAGTCCCCTACATAAATTGGTGACTCTGCTGGGGATTAGGCCATTATCTTCACCAATGCCTCCAAAGAAGCAGACCAGAAGTAATAGCATGACTTCTCAAGACGGGCTAAACCATGGTGACTTAGAATCAAGGCAAAATGCCTCTCATAGAGAAGAAGAACATGCAAGTGAAGGAGCTTTCACCCTCACAGACCTCGTTGCAGCCATCCATGCTATGGAAGAAACCCAAAGGGAGATTGTGGACACAATCAAATAGCTAAAAAGTTCAGTTTCCAAGCCAAGTGAAGAAAATGAAAGACCATACCAAGAGGAGTCTGCCGCTGCCGGAAGAGGTTCTGAACAAAAGAGGCCATCTTTTGTCACCCACGAAGATGTCATCGCCATGCTAGAGAAGAAACTAAGCCAAAGCCAGGAGGATTGGAAGTATGTCCCTCAGCCACCATATCCATTAAGCTTACTCCAGCAGCCATAGCCCAAAGGCTATGAAGCACCAAGCTTTTTCCTTTTCGACGAAAGGAAAGGAAGCCCGAAGGAGCATGTCAACCATTTCATTGATGCTTTGGGACCACACGCTGGAGATTGTAATCTCCTTCTCCGGGAGTTTTCAAAAAGTCTTACCGATTGTGCTTATACGTGGTACACAACATTGGCACTAGGTTCCATCCGCTCTTGGGAAGATTTGGCAAGCAGGTTCTGTAAAAAATACTTCCAGCATGAGGAAAGAGTTACTACCACTCAACTTAACAACACTCGCCAAAAACATGGGTAAGATCCTGTGGACTTCGTGCGTAGGTTCCGGGACCTGGCTCTAGACTACTATGATGAGAAGGATGAAGAAGTGCTTATCAAAATTTGCATCAGGAACATCGTGGCAAATTACAGAGTCTATCTGGAAAATATTGGCATTAACCAATTTTCTCGGCTGCTGGAAGCAGTAAGAAAAACAAGCATGTCAGTCAAACTAACTGGGCAAGAAGCTTGGAGGAGTGAAGAGAAGAAGCACACCAAACATTAGATGAGGGTGGCAAATCATCTAGTGACTACAATTCACACAAAAGAAAAGACAAGAAGATGTACCTGCCACTGCCGTGCAAAGATGAAGAATTCCATGCCATTCTTGATACAATGTTTGTTCATGGTGCAATCAAACCCTCCAGGCCTTATAAAGTCCCTACTAGAGAGGAAAAGGGTGATCCTAGGTACTGCTGTTATCATCAATTTGTGGGTCATCCAACAACCGCTTGTCAAACTTTGAGGAAGACCTTGCATGCTGAGATACATGACGGAACTCTTGAGCTACCCTTTAAGAGGCAAGCTATTGACGAAGACCCCTTGCCAAAACGAAGGGGAAAGGAGATGGCTGCTGTCATTACATGCTTTGATGACTTGCTCGACGAAGATGTATTGTGCCACCAGTGGAAGAATGACCCAAAGCCATCGGAGGCTATTCGGGAGCCTTGTGAAAACATGGAGAAAGCTTACTGGTGTAAATATTCAAAAACTTCAAGTTATAACACCCCATGGACACTTGCTGATGGATGGGAGGATGGTTCCAGCAGTGAAGTATTCACATCAGACATGCTGGAAGATCGCCACTTGGGGGCTTCATTTGGTCAGCAAGATTATCAGGAGACAGCTGCCGTAACCTCTCATAACCTCACAGAAGTTGAAGAAAGTGTGATGGGTTATGAGCTGTAAATCACTCTTTGATTAGTTGGGTTATGAGCCGCATGCAAGTAAAGCAGTAGCTGTGGCACTCCCTGGTGTCTTAAGAGTCTCTTGCAATCCAGTCTAAAGCCCTAGTTTCTTAAGAGTCTCTTGCAATCCAGTCTTTTTGATGGACATTTCTTTCTGGAGGAGCACTCCCTGGTGGATAGAGGCCTCTGCAATTTCTAATGTTGGCTTTGAAGCTGAAACAAAGCTGAAAATACCTGTAGGATGACTAAAAAATGATTAGAGGGGGTGAATAGGCCAATTTAAGATTATAATCAATAAACACAAATTAAACTTCAGTAGCAGGATTGATATGGCTTATTAATCCTGAAATGTGCTGGGCATAAAATAAAAGAACACGCAGAGAATTATTTTACGTGGTAAAACCCCACCTCTGGGGAAAATCCACGGGACTCCTTAGTCCAGAACAAATCCACTATAGAATTGAGATTACAAGAAGTACTCACACACTTATCCTAGACACATTCTAGATAATGTTTACCGACTTCGTAACTCAACTTTTGTCACGGGATGATCTTCGATACTCCTTATGTTGAACACAATATTGGTCACGATTGCTTCAAGCTCACCGGAGGATGAACGCCACAACGGTCTCGGTGCACTTAACCATATAAGTCACCGACATGCATATGTATGCAATATGAATGATGAATAAAATCAATAAGTCACCAAGCACCCAAAGAGCACTTGATGAATTACCAAAGAAAATAAGCACAACAGACTTTTCCTCAAAGATACAATATGATCAAAATATGATTGCCTTGAAAAGTCCCCATCTGAAAAATGTTAGCTGACCTTTTATTCAAAGTGGATTTCTCACCTTTCGTGAGAGAACCATGTTCCCACAATTACCATGCAACCAAAACTCTCAAACTTATTCAACCTCAAACACCTAAACGTGATGCAAACAAGTTCTCTACATCAGACGTCCAACTCAGCATAAGTTCAAAAGTTGTCCAACTTGAATATAAGTTCTGACCCAATAAGAATATAAATTCTAATTCAATATGGACTCCTAGTGAAGACACCACACATCCACTTTTATAAATAAACAATTCTCTCCTAAAACAAGATAATTAGGAGATACACATGATGCACGTCACTACAAGAAATGCTAATAATTCAACTTAAATCACAATGACATTAAAAAGAACTTCAGCCGAAAATCCTATTGTGAATGCATGATTATGTCATGAGTTACCTCAAGTCAAGTTTCTCATATGGTCAAGTCATACCTCGGAATTATGTGGTTGAACGAGTTGTGCCAAAACGTCCAGTGACAATTTCTCTCAAACTAATTTTCAACCTATGCTAAAGTCTAGGAAATGCCAATACAAATTTTCGTACTAACAAAAGCTCTGCACCAGAAAGGTGGCCTTAGTCTTCTTTCCCAGTCCAACCCCGAGATTTTTCTGCTTCCCCCTCAAACTAGCTAACTGTTTCTGGAGATCTGCAATATGTTCCTCCAGCTTATCAGCAGTAGACTTGGTTTCTTTGTAATCTGCAACCAGCATGTCCAACTCCGCTTTCTGTTTCTAATAATCTGCCAAGTTGGCTTCGTGAGTGGTCTTACAGAACTCAGAAGCATTGAAAGAAGGTTTAAGATCTTCATATCGGTTGTAAAGATTGAGTACATCTTTGGCCAAGCCCAGGATGATCTTAAGGATAGGTCTAGGAGCCACATTCTCCCTATGCAACAAATCCAGATCCTTCATCAGCTGATCAAGCGCTTCTTTGTTCTCATCCAAATCCAGCTCGGTTGACTGCCAGATTCTTAATCTGTCCACTGCCTCATCCACTGCCCTGGACTTAGCTTTACTTGGAGTGGCTCCCAGTTTGTCGAGCTTCTGTAGCTGAGCCTCTAAGTCCATAGCTTCAAACTCGGCCAATTCTGGATCAGCAAAGGAGGCTGTGGATGATGAACGTGGAACAGAGTGAATAGGCATCTGCAGAAAACAGTTTCAGATTAGTTCTAGCAGGACTGAAATTTGGAAGAAAATGCTAAGACACCAATGTTACTTACAGCCACGATCATGGGTTTAAGAGGGCTGGTCACCACAGCTAACTCTCCAGCAGCTCTGTCCTCCTCTACCTAGAGGATCAGAAACATTGTTTAGAAGAGGCAAAACTAGACAGAATTAAAGATAGAAATCAGACAGGATTGGGAAGAAAGAAGATAACCTCAGGCTCTGGAACAACAGCAGAATGATCTGCCACCACCTCATCAAACAGGGCCAGTTCTGAATCCGTGGGCTCTATTCTTTGAGCCTCTTGTTGCTTCTTGGCTAGTTCGATGCTTTCTGCTACCACTTCAGAAGGGATTTCCTCCTACAGATGGACATAACCCAAGTCAGAAGAAAAACAATGCAAAATGAACCATGTCTGTGCGAAGGACTGAAGGAAAATCTCACTTCCTCTTCTCCTTCTTTGGTTTTTTCCTTGTCTCCTTTCGAGACTTCCTTTTCTCTCTCCACAACTTCGAAAGCCTCTTGCAGTTCTTCATCAGTCTCTGTTGTTTCTGTAGGAGCGAGCACATGTCTTTCTACTTCCGCAGGAACACTCACAGCCCCTTTTCTAAGCCTTTTTGTCTTAGCAGGAGGAGGGGAAGGACTTTCGACTGCAAAAGAATAGGTGATAGGGTCAGGTCTCAATTCACAAACAAACCAGAAAGAATAACAAAATTTCAGTTCAAAGAATTCACCTGGAAGATCAGGCTGGATAGAAGTGTCCTGAACCTGGGCAATCTCTTTCCTCTTGCTCTTTCTGATAGAGGGAGTTGTCTCAGGGGCTTTTTCTGCCATAGTCTCATACTCATCCTCTTCATCTCCAAAAGGAAGTTCCAGATCCCCAGCAGCAATGATGGAGGTAGCTACACAAAGAATAGAGGTCAGAAAGCCAAGTCAGAAGATAGAAATAAGCACGAAAGCAGAAAATCAAAAGCTCACCAATCACTTGTCCAGACTGTACACTTTGCCCACTAAGATTGCCCGTCATGCAAGGATATGAGACAAAAAGGGAGAACAAGATGAGATCATGTTTCATAAAACAGAAATCCAAAGTAAAGGAGGCAGAACTAAAAAATTACCTTAAATCACTTGGGCATTTACACCCTTAAGCATCTGTATGAAGAAATTCTTGGCATCTGATTCAGCATGGATAGCCCAACCATCCCAGCCTTCAAAGAGCACCTTGGTGGCAGTATGTGAATCAGCCAGATCTGCGAACTTAGCCTTCCACCAAGCATCAAACTCACTAGAACTGCATGAGTTAGGCTCCCATGATGGAAATAGGGCATCCACAGTGTTGTTAATCTTATTCACTTCACACCTGCAATCCTTGTGCAGATCCAAGTCGTCTGCATCTCTCCAGGAAGTGCCCCGGTTGCAACTTCTATAAGACTTCATTGGGATAAGCTAGGGGCAGCCAAGCTACCTTGCACAGAAGTTAGGATGGTAGACCTCTCCACCCAGGTGATAGTTATGAGGTTTTCCCCCACCAAAAGGCAGGTCCCGAGGCAGCATTACACTCATGAACTTTTGCCTAAAAAAGGTTTCGGCCTCTTCATCCTCAGGCTTGTATCCAGGCTGAAACCAAGGATAGGTTCTTCTAAGCACCACTTGCCACTGAACAGCAGACCTCTTAGTGCAGTGCCTAAAGAACATCAGGTATTCTTCAATAGAACGCTTGGGCACTTCTGCCGACATCAGAGGAAGGGCCATGACCTGATCCTCAGGCAGAACTATATATGGAAACCTCAATTCTGGGAAATAAACCTGCAGCCATATCTGGATCATCCAAAAGGCGCCCGGAGCAGAGATATTCAGGGGGCTCTCCAAGGTGGCACTATGAAGGTTCTTGTACAGGTGAGCCAGAACTGTGGGACCAAGCCCCACATCAGTGTGATTATGCAGAGCTTCTGCCAAATGACGATACTCAAGCAGAACTGCTGACGAACGGTTTGGGAAGACAAACCTGTTCAACCAGTATAGAAGAAACAGCATATGTTGTTGATCCCTATCCTGCTCAATGCTGAACTTTTTCAGATAATTGGAAAATGAGCAGTTCTGGTTGATCGTGGTAGGAGGAATGGTGAACTTCTTCACTAGCCTCTCGCAATTCTTCCCTCTGTGATAATCGCCAACAGCATCAGCAAGCCTTCCGTGAGGTCTAAACCCGAAAATCTTAGCCATATCCAGCAGAGTTGGGGCCATAGGACCCACGCGAAAGTTGAAGGTATTGCTGGCAGAATTCCAAAAGCAGAGAGCAGTAGCCAACAAATTCTCATCCATGTTCACAGAGTGTTTGGACAGGAGGATGGCATTGTAAATTCCGGCCTTTTTCCAGTGGTCTCCAGGCCTCGGGAGAAGTCTGTCAATCCAGTCTGACCACTTCACAGTATTATTCCTCACTTCACTTGTAGGATAAGACCGACTCAAATTTTTACTAACCCATGTATGAAAAGCTAGGGTAGAAGAGCTTTGAAAGCACAAAGGGGCCTTTGCGTCTTCTCTGAACAAATCAGCCATTTGTTCCGGGATGTGGCCGAACCAGTGAGGGCCCAGAACGAGAGTATTCTCAAACAAATGAAGACTGTTTTCATCCACGTTTTTTTGGGTATATGGGTGGAGTTTGCTGCGAAACTCGATCACATGTTGATCAACACCATCTCCAATAAGATAGGCAGGAGGCCGCGAAGAAGAAAAACTTTTTGCGCGGGTTTTTGGAGAAGACATTCTCAGTTTCAAAGCAGAAACAGAAGAAATGGAAGGTCAATCGAAAGAAAACAAAGGATTCTGAGGAATATTCAAAGACTGGAAGGAGTTAGGTTTATGAATGAACAGTAATGAAGTTTGAAGAGAACTTATAGGGGCTCAGGAAGAAGATTGTGGAAGGAGAAAGGATGCCCAGATTAAAGTAGCCGTTAAATCACCCATTTCCCCACGAGGTCCAGAGGAGTAGGCAGACGTGGGCTAAAGACAACGGCAGAAAGTGGCGCTCGTCATTAAACTAGACAATCATTAAGTCTAAAAACCATTTCAAACTGTTCAGACTTAGGGGGCATTGTTTGGGCCTAAATCCCACGCACCAGGACAATTGGGCAAAGGCCCATATCAAAGGAAGAGCCTGCTGGGCTTTGTTTCAAAAAAAAAAAAAGGCAAAGATCAGGCCAGATGCTTAAAAGTGCAAAAAATCAGCCCAAGCGATTCTAGAAAGCCCAGACCTTTGAGGACAAATTAAACATAAATGGGGTCAGTTTCAAGAATCGCCACCGTTGATCTAACCAAATCCAAAAGGCAGATATTATGAAAAATATCTCTTCCAAAGAAAGACCCGTGTGATGGAGAAGGTCAAAAATCTCAACTAGGAAGTGATGGGGAGTTAATGAAAGCAGGTTAACCAGAAGAACACTCCCCATAAACCATTCATAATAAACAGAAGGAAAGGACAGTCAAAGTTGCCCTTCTACACTCACAGAGGGCTCTACTTTGAAACAAATTGAAATAGGATGTGTTTTTCAAGAAATAGAGCAGGAGACAGGAGAGTTGTTCACCAGGAAAGCTGGGAAAAGACCACCATAGAGTCTGACTATTGATGGTTCCAGCTTTGCCAAAACATTAAATGCCTTCTTTTGGGGACATTAGAGATAAAGAAAATCCTTTCAAAGATCTGCCTCCCAGTTTTAAAAGTTTTAAAAATAAAAGAAACTCTCACTGCTTAGTTCTCTATAAATATGAGAAGAGTTGAACAGGCTGAAGACAGCCAAAAAATCAATCAAGACAAAACTCTCAGACTATATTGACAAATTCGAAAGAACAAAGTCATTCAAATCTCAAAAGCCTTCAGACTCTGAAGCAATCAAACCAAAACAGCCAGAACTTGGTTCATTCCAGCTCAAGAGAAACATCTTCACAAAAAGAAACAAGACTTTTCTTGTTACAAATTTGGTTCAGCATATACCAAATCAAGCTGAATTTGAGTTTTTCATAAAATGAAAACCTCAACAAATTTACAGGAAGTTTCCAGGTGTCCAGAATTGTCAGAATAGCTCCTACTTAAGGTCACAATCAAGCAAAATAGGTGCTATGATGCAGCTCTAGGCCAGCAATCCTCAATCCAGCCATCTTCCGCTCAACTCAGGCTGAAGTAATACCATTTCTGCTGAGCCGGCCAGCCTCTCCAAGAGTCTGAGGCAAGAAAAGAACTTACTTGGGAGATATTCCTCACCCAAATTCACAATTGCTTATTTAGAATCAGTAACTTGGGGTGCAAGTTATCTATTTTATAGAAGTCTGCTAGGGTTTTAAACCGCTAGCAGTGGCACGCTCATACACAAAAAGAAAGTTGACTTGTTGACCACAAATGGTTTTCAAGCCAATGGGGAACTTTACCCTATCATCATAGGATTAGATCAAAAACGGGTGAACAATAACTTCAGTTTTAAAGAGATAATCAAAACCACTCAAAATCTGGAAAATTAAATTCAACATAAAACAAGTATTGAAATTAATTTTGTATTTTGAAATACCCACAAAAGTTCCAACAATTACCCACATAGTTAAGGAAATTCTCAACCCCCACAAATTTAGGGAATTCTCACAATATATGAAGTCTGTATTAAAATTTTATTTATTTTTAAATTCATGAGATATGCTAACTCACAGTCATATTAATAGTTATTGTAAATATAATAGTGAAACCACCGAAAGCCTCACAAAAATAAATGTAAAAAATGCCAAAAAAAAAATTAGGGTTTGAAAGCCTTACACCAAAATTCAAAATTAAATGCCGCTTACAGTGATATAATTTATAATTTTATTTCAGTTTTCTCCAGAAGGTTTCACAATGTACACTTCCTGGCCATTAACTCAATGTGGCAGCTGTCAAGACTTCACACTCAAAAGAACATTAGTTCACTCAATATATTTTATCAAGATTAACTCAAGTAACGAATATGAAGGATTGCACAATTGAAATATATAGCCTATAATATAGGCATTGGCAACTTTAAAATGAATCCAAGACATTTAAACAGAATGTAATTAATTGCATAAATGTTCAGAACATTAAAGGCAATGATCACCTAACAATAACAACTTTACTGCCAAAATAAGGGCTCTAAATGTCATGAAATTGACATTTAAGTTTTGAAACTAAAGCTGCATAAATTTAAAAATAAATAAAAATCTCGTAATTAAATGTGCAATGCAAA
>NW_018922110.1:10578-28332 GCF_002207925.1 Prunus avium | reverse complement strand
GTGCGGGATGCTGTTAGATGGGCAGCACCACCGTCAGGCCGCCTCAAAATTAACTTTGATGGAGCATTTGATCCTACTTCGGGTAGAGGGGCTGTTGGGGCTGTTGCCAGAGACGCGGAGGGAGGTTTTGTGGCTGCAATGGCGAAATCAGTTGGGGAAGTGCTGTCGGCTAAACATGCAGAAATTCTTGCGGCTCGTGAAGGGGTGGTCCTTACTCTCTCACTTGGGACTGCATCTCCCATCTTTGAAGGAGACTCTGGTGTGGTGGTTGCAGCTGTAAACCGAGCAGGACATGATTATTCAAACATTGGTACCATTGTTGAAGATGTAAAGCATCTTCAGAAACAATTTCCTGGCTCTCTTTTTCAATTTACTTACAAGGAAGCAAATGGTGTTGCACACCGACTTGCTCGTTTTGGTCTGCATAATGTGGACAACTATTTTTGGTTTGAGGTGCCCCCTGATCTTATTCAGGACGCCCTATTATGTGATTTGTTGAGTTGGGGTCAGGCGTCTTGTCCCCCCCGTTGTAATTTTTTGTTTTATCAATAAAGTCTCCCTCGTTCCGTCGAGGTTCTCTCAAAAATTTAAAAAAAAAAAAAATCACATAAACTATCTGATCGTTTTCACAAAAATTAATAGCTATAAATGAAATAAAGAATCAATATAATAATTGAATACTAACTGATGCAATATTAGATTTTATATTCAAACAATTAATACCAAAACTGACGCAATTGAATACTAAAGAATTAATATAACAATTGAGAAAGAAAAGAATTTAGGAAAAATTTAATTATGCATGCACACCTTTTCAATTTGACAAAATAAAGAAGGCATGCTAATTCATACTCACTGAAATATTGTATAATTATACGTTTACAAAAGTAATGGAGAAGCACCATTAATATCCATTAATTCCTTCACACCTTCACCAGAAACAATTAGATTTTGTTGAATGAAGAATTTACTTGGAATATTACACGGTTTGGGAGAAAAAAAAAAAAGAATACTTTGATTGCTTTAGTAAAAAAAAAATTGTAATCAACTTTCAACAAATCAAAATAATCACCACATTAAGAAATTCCCATATTTGAAAGAGCAATTGAAATGAAGCCACTAAAATAATGATTTAAAGCAATACCAAAGTACAAAACAATTATATAAATGAAATGGCCGTTGCAAAGCTTCTAATTAAAGTTAATGACAACAATGGATCTCAAAGCCTAACGTCCAAAATAAATTGTACCACATTTAAGATTTCAATATAGCACATTATATGGGAGTAATGAAATTTTCGAAAATATATGCATATGCACAAAATAGAATAGTCAAAATTAATTTCTCCATAAATGTAAAAATTCTAATTCTCAATAAATTTAAGTTGGTTTCAAAACAAGTAATCATAGAAAACTCAGCAAATTAAAATTTGACAAAATTGGGCATTCACACCAATATAAAGAAATTCCATTGAGAAAAGAAAAGGTATAAGTGTATGCAATCAAGAAAAAGTATTCTCATGGATTGACATTTCTAGATTAAGTAAAACAATAAACAGACACAATACAAACTCTGATTTGTAAAGAACAAAAGGACCATGTAGATAAGATCATGAAATAGATTTCCATTTTACATTTCCATTTTAGGTTATTTAATTATTTATTTAAAATTTAACAAAACTAAACAAGTGGAAAATGATAAGTTTATGTATTGTCTCATTTCACAAAATTCAAACTAAGTTAATTTCTTGGAATCACATACATTTATAGCAATGCTCACACTTGCATAAGATAAAGTATTAGTTGGTGTTGATGCCCAAAAATCCAAGGGCTAGGCCAAGGCTTATTCTTGGCCCAGCACAAACAATTAATCGCAAAAGAAGCCCGATCGGGACGTAAAGAGAAATTGTAGGACGTACCTACATTAGCCATGGGTCATGTGTCAAGCTAAGCAAGCATGGGCAAAAGGGCCAAAAAGGAACCAACTTTATAAATTCACGCTCACCAACCTATCCGATGCTATTTGGTCCGATCATGGCTTATTATGGCACAATAAAACCCAAGCACAAACACGATAAATAAACACACAATACCATGTAAAGGACCGCCACTCTAATACCAAGCCATGCTACAAGCTTCAGTGGGCCCAAGCCACGTAATTACTTGGGGCTTGCTGAGAAGGTTGTGGTATGGATGGGAACGAGCAATCACAGGGCCCATTGAGGGTTCAAAGAACGGAAGTTTTAAGCCACTTGGGAGCATTAAAACTCAAGCTCGTTCCTCGGGCCCGAACACATGGGTTGGCATGAAAGAGGGAGAAAATTAGTGCCTTAGGAGAATATCTAGCCTGCTGCAACACTTAGATAAACCCACATTAGTAAAATACCCAAAATAAAACAAATGGGCTGTTTCCAGCAGATTGACGAAAACCCATTGGATGCTGGAAGTAGCATGCCAATAAACCAATACTGTACACGAAGCCCAGCCCAGCGCTTTGTAAAAATCTAGCATCATGTTCCACCCTCGTCAAAACTCCAAGACGATCAACGAGGGGCCATAGCAGGGACCAAAGGAAATCCATATAGGTGAAAGGAGTATCCCTTGGACAAATGAATCCACCCATTCTCTTTTCCTCTGTAAGCTCCATTTTGAAAACCAAGGAGGAAAGCAGGTGGCGCCTCACCCTCATGAGGTCCAACCGCTCAAAAAGGACCTTGGAACCCCAAAGAGCCTGTGACCCATACATGCTGGTTGGAGAAATTTCACCAAAAGAGAGTGAATGGAAAAAAGCAAAGGAAAAGTGGGAATGGGGGATTGATGGAATTAGGGTTCCGAATGCCTATAAAAGAGAGCTTCCTCTATCCAAAAAAACACACCATTCCAGAGCACGACCAAGCTTTGTCAAGCAAGCTGGAATTTACTCTAGACACTCCACCTCTTATTTCCATCGTTTTTTCTTTCCTCTCTTTCTGAGGTAGAAACCTTCCGAATTTTCCTTCTTCCACTCTAAACCTGTTCCTTCTTAAAGAAATTCATGCTTTTATCTCTCTCTCAAATTGCTAAACTTGTGAAGGCTCAGCTCCCATGCCACAAGCTCCTCAAGCCAAGTCCCTTATCAATTTGTCACGTTCATTCGGTTATTGGTGAAAGGAACCTAAAAGTGTTTTTTCTAAGGTTTTAGCAAGCCTTTTAAAACCCTTTTGGGAGCCTGGTTCTTGAACTCATGCATTGGGGAATTTTGTTTGTCTTCCTCTTACGGCAGCCCAAGCCCATTCGTCAGGCTGCTGGAACAAAAAGACCCCTACAGTTGGTAGCACTTAACTTGCGGTATATGATATTGGACCTCTGATATATCAATTCCATTATAACTCCCACTTGAAAACCACACAAATCTCTATTCCTATAAATAAGATAAACCTTGAACACAATCGTTAGTGCAATATATGTATATTTATATCAAATACTTGAAAGACACCACACATAACGTAATTTGATCCATTTTCCAAAACCAAAGATAATTGATATCCAAAATCAACAATAATATGATTAGAACATTAATATATTAACGCTATTGAAATAAAGTTAGCAATTAAAATATCTCAAACAACAAAACGATCTGTACAATATATATGGTTTCAAATGTACACAACGAACTTTGCAATATATATACCACTGCACGACAAAGATGCAACAAAAAAAACAATTTTTCCTCAAAATTATACAAACCAATAATTATGTTTAACCAACAAACTAATAATAATAAAAATATTTGGATAGAACTCTGAAACTCATGGATAAACGGTTCTTTGACAAAAGGCTAGGAACTTGTTTGGTTGTTTAAATATAAAATTCAAATAATCACGCTAGCAATTTGAAACCGACACGCCTTTTACCAAATGCCTTTAATAAATAAAATTAAATAGATTTTAACATGAACAAACATATTGATGTCAAGAGCTTACATAAATATAGATATGCAATTGTAACAATTGTAAACTACAAAGAATTACAGCAGTACGGAAAAAAAATAATTTTAAGGTACAAAGGCTTTAGATTGTTATAAAAAATATAGTTTTCCTTTTCCGTAAAGCCAAATACAAAAACATTTATATTATAAATAACTTATAAACAAATTGGAAAGCTTTTAAGGTACAATGAAATTTAAGAAAACAAAATAATAGGTAAGTAAAAGCAAAATAAATAATAAGTAAGAAGGTGAGTTTGGTACAGTGAAGCACGTCAAAGACGCTGTCCTAAAGCCTTTGTAGCCCCCCTACGTGCAGGTACTGGCGGTCTACAAGACTCCAAGATACGACCTCTTGTACACAAACTTAAGATCCGCTATGAGCACGTTCATAGACGGATATAGGTATCCAAGTCATATAACCATTGCCCAAAATAATAATATAAGTAGAGAAAATACAAAAGTAGAAAAAGAGAGAATCATATTGTGGTGGTGATTGTGGTATGTGATATTTTGATGGTGTTGTGTGTTTGTTCAAATGTGAAGGACGAGTGGCCTTTTATAGGCATCCAAGAACATGTAACTTTCACCAACCACAAAATTAAGGCATTCAATATAGAAATAAAACTTGAATATTAAATATTTATAACCCCCACAATAAATAAAATAAAATAGCCAAAATAAAAAAAATAAAAAAAGTTAAATTTTTATAACCTTTTAAAATTCCAACAATAAGTAACAAGCAAAAGGGTCTACTTTCAGCTATTGAAACAGTTGTGCCTATAGCTGAGCATAGAATGTGTGTGAGGCACCTTTATAGCAATTTCAGAGGGCAACATTCTGGGCTCCTTTTAAAGAACATATAGTGGTCAGCAACAAGGGCCACCAATGTTCCATGGTATGAAGCAGAGATGGAGAAGATGAAGGTGCAAGATAATGAAGCTTACAAGTGGCTCTTAAAAACGCCACCAAAGAATTGGAGCATATCTCATTTAGATGAACACTGTAAGTGTGACATCTTATTGAACAATCTCTATGAGACATTCAACTCTTGCATACTAGACGCAAGAGACAAGGCCATCTTAACTTGCCTTGAAAGAATTAGAACTTATGTGATGTTGAGGATGTGTGAAAGAAGAATTGCTGGTAGGGTTTGGAGACATCCTGTTGGGCCTAGAGTAGTGAAGATCATTGAGAATAACAAGAAGGGAGCACATCAATGTATTCCCAGGCTAGCAGGTGAGAAGAAATACCAAGTGTCTCATATGTATGGGGGTGAGTTTGTTGTGGATCTAAAGCAAAGACTTGCTCTTGCAGACGATGGGATTTGTGTGGGATCCCATGCTCACATGCAATTTCTTGCATTTTCCACAGACAAGAAAATGTGTATGACTATGCACATGAGTGTTATAGCCAAACTACTTACCTTTCCTCATATGATCCACCTTGTGCCATCCATGGATCAATAGAAGAAGACAAATTTGCCTCCAATTAGACCTCCTCCTTACAAGACCCAGCCTGGAAGACCAAAGAAATCAAGAAACAAAGAGGCTTCTGAGGTTGAAGTACCTGCTCCAATCCCTCCAAATCCTAGACCACCTAATTACATTCCACCCCCTGCAAAATTGAGAAGGGTTTTCATCAAGATCAGGTGTTCTATTTGTGGCCAGGAATGACACAATAAAGAAGGACACTTTAAACAAGGAGGTGCTGCCAATTCTAGCAACCAAAGGGTAACTGAGGTATTTGAGGTAGCTTTATGTATTAGGGTTACTATACATTATGTATTGGGCCCAATAACTAACACCAAGTTTTTTTCATTGTAGGACCAATCTAATGAGCCAAGCAGGCCTGCAAGAGGCAGAGGAATGTGTGTACATAGAGGTGCAATAAGGGGTGGTGGTAGAGGAAGGGGCAAACAGCCTAGCTCTTCATCAGTAAGTGTGACATCTTATTGACTATTGTATAAGTTCATGTGTTCAAATTATGTTCCTAAACTTTTGCTATATGTTGTTGAAGGTCAGAGATGGGAATGACAAAGGGAAAACACCAGTTGCTTCATAGCCCCTCCTAAACAATAGAGATTCATCCTTTTCAACACCACCAAACATTGTGCAATCATCATCTTAGCCAATTTTAAGACCACCAAACACTAGCCAATCTTCACCTCAGCTAGCTTCAAGCCAACATAGAAGATTCAAACCTCCTGCAAAGAGGATTAGACCACCAAAAATTGGCCAATCTTCACCTCAGCTAGTTTCAAGCCACGGTATCAGATTTAAATCTCCTACAAAGAGGGCTAGACTTTGGAGACATGATTATGTTCCTAAATGCAGACAAAATTTGGCCAAACATCATGGTGTGTAATTGCTTGAGTTTTTGGTTAGGTAGGAATTTGAAAGTGATGTTTTGAACAATTTGGTGTTTTGCTGGTTAGGTTTGATGTTTGGGTTAGGTTTTGGAACCATCTTTTGCTATCCAAGGCTAGACATTGGAACTCATGTAAACTTTGGATTCAAGTTATGCAATTGTCAAATTATCTCTTAAGTGATGTTATTATACACTTACACATTACAATGGCACAAATGGCACAAATGTACCAAACTCATTACATATTTCACTATTTGATCATCAAATTCTTTGGAATTTTTTTAGACAAATTTAGGATCTTAATCATCATCATTGCAACCATGACCCCAAGAACCCATGTCACAAATAGACCCACCCACATTAGTTTCCCTCTATGTTGATACACCATAATTTTCTCATCCATTTTCATTTTCTGTCTTCCCAGTCTTCCAATTGTTGCTGTCAATTCCTTGTTTTCTTGCTCAATTGCTTTGAGCTTATCTTTCAGTCCTTCATTATCTTCTTCTATTTAATTCAGTTCCTGCTCCATACCTCTCATTCTTCTTAGCAACCCAGGAAGAACTTCCTTTCCTTGTGGGCATATCTCTTCGTCCACCCACACCTAATAATGAGCTTTGCCTTTGTTCTTTTGAAGAATTTTCCATATCCAGGGTTAGATCTAAAACCCATGGACCAAAAAACACAAAATTCCAGACAAAGTGACTTTCCCGATTATTCTCACAAGCCTCAAATCTTCTCCCATGATTCGAATATGTCCATGAAGTCCATCTTTTAATAGCTCCCCCACAATCGCAAAGCTTCCATGTATTACAGCTCCCCGAACTCTGCGACATCTCCTTTATCCTCTCCCTTTGTAATTTTTTTTCGCCAGATGCCCTAATATTAATAGAAATTGCTGAAATGGTATTAGGATTCAAGTTTAGCGCCATAAATTTGAAAGGTTGCTGATATGGAGATGCCTCTGTTCAATCCAACACTTGAAAAGACAAATATGACTTCAAATTTAACGGAAAAGTTGAATGAGATGACGGAAATGACGGTTTCTAAAACTGGAGGCATAATTAAAATACCACCATAACAATTTAGCAATATGGGAGACGAAAAGTAAAGTTGGGCCTTAGTCCAGGACCATTGCTACAATTATGCTGATTTAAAAACATATACAAGATTCCCAAGAAGATGCAATGGGCCAATTATAGCCCAAAAGCCACGTGGTAATTTCCTAAGATTTGAGGCAAGGTAAATGCAATCATCCACCACTACTTTGCCTTCAATAGAAATGAAGTAATCATACCAGGAACTAGAATATCAAAGGCAGAGCCAGAGAGCTCCAAGAAAGCGACCGAAAATTTCAAGAGTTTTCTGGCCCATAAACACCAACTACTGCTGTCACTTGGTATTATATCTGTGCCATATGGTCTTGTAGCCAAGGAGGCAAAATTACATATGTTTATTTTATGGGTCAAATGAAAAAGACAACGGAAAAAAGCTAATCTCCCAAAATGCATTATACATTCTTAGATACGTACGTAAATACATACGGGTATGTACTTAGTATGAAGATATATAATTCAACCTATCAACTAATACCATCAAGTTGATACACGTCTAAAATATGCCAAGATCAGGAACGGTAAAATGCTCATCATCATCCTCTGAGATTTCAATCCTAGGCTTCTTGTATGGGCCGTTCGATTTTGGGGGTCTATATGAGGCAAAATTGCTTGGCTGTGATGCTGGAAGCTGAGGAACTTCAGCTGCTGCCACGGCCTCCTGAGGAAACTGCTCACCAAAAAGACCCATATCTGCTATCCATTCAAGCTCTCCAAACTCAAATGACTCTTTCTGAAGTGAGCACAGACAAGATTCGTTAAGCATATGAATAGATGAAAGAAAAAGTAAATGGCCTATCATCAATGTTGGCATCAAACTTATAATCTTCTTCTAATCAGGTGTTAACCGAAGAACTGCTTAAACCAACTAAACCAAGACCTATTAGAGGTATCAATATTACCTTCTTTTAAGCAGCAAAAGCAACCCAGACTTTTTTAATTATCGAAATTCATAAAGTTGTGCATGATGAACGGTCAAATAAAAAACAAGGACAGAAAAGAAAAATGAACTCAATTTAGAACAATCATTATAAAATTAGTCTTAAAAACTCAAAACTTATCATTACTATCAAAGGTTATATATAAGTTTTAGAATATTTCTTTCATACAGTAGAATTCAAAGTTAACATAGCAGTATATGCCACCCAATTATCAACGAAACTTTTCCAAATACATTATCCACATTGTTCAAGACATTTGTGTCTCATATACCGAGTTCGCATGAATTAGATATTTATCTTATCACAATCCATTTCGTAGACAAAATGATAAACATCTACATTCCTCCACCCTTTCTACAGAAAAAAGGGCAAGTTCGCGTACATCTTTCAACTTCATCCCTAAGCTCTCCATTCAAACCATTCCATTCCATGAAAAGACAGTAATAATAATTGTGATGAGTAAAGCTAGATAATGTAATAGGGATCTTTCTAACCTTGTCAGAAGATTCAAAATCTGATAATCGCAGTAAGTCATCGACGCCCCAAGGTGACGAGACGCCAGAAGCCTGTGGTGCTGAAATTTTTGTTGAAATCTGCTGTGTGTTACGCTCGGGTGGCTCCAAGCTACTTGTTTCAGCTTCCTTAGTACAACTGGAGCTCAATGCCACTCGGATTCCAGTGGCAAGGAACCTCTGGTGGTTTGCAGAGAGGCTATTGGCTGAATGAATTGATTCATCACAATCCTGACAAAAGAGGGCTCTGTCTTCAACGCAGAATATAAAAGCTGCCTTATCCTGCCAATCAGAAGACATGAGAGAGAGAGAGAGAGAGAGAGAGAGAGAGAGAGAGAGAGAGAGAGAGAGAGAGAGAGAGAGAGAGAGAGAGAGAGAGAGAGAGAGAGAGAGAGAGAGAGAGAGAGAGAGAGAGAGAGAGAGAGAGAGAGAGAGAGAGAGAGAAAGAGAAAGAGAGAGAGAGAGATATTGTTTAAGAGAGGTTTACAAACTCATCAGAATCCAGTGACGCTGCGACAGATTGAAAAGGAAAACTTAATTATCATTCAAGAAGTCTTAGATGAGTTTCTTGTTGTCCACTTAGTAGTTGAGACCACGAAAGGTGATTTCAAGAATGCAGAAATCAACCAAAGGGCAAGCTAAAATGTTGCTCAAAAAATTCAAGAAGGTCGTCTTGTTTTGCGGGCTCCTATGATAATTTGAAGGACCTATCCACCTTTCTTTCCCTGATTCTGCTCATCTTAAGGAAGCTGTGGAAGCATCTCTATCTAATCTGGACTATGTTATGTTTAAATATGAAGAAAGACCATAAATTATAAATACTTCCTGAATTACCGTAAACCTAAGACTCTACTCCAGTAATTTCAGAAGGATACTTCCTGAATTACCGGCGATGCATCAATAAGATTTTTTCTCTGACTTGAACCAAGAAAAAAAAAACAGTTTGTACCATTTGTGCTCAAGAGGCATTTATGTTCCAATTCAATTAATAAATTCATGATTATGAATCAATCAAACAATTAACCATTATTAAAATTGAAGTAGCCACATTCTTAGAAGTCACAAGGCTGCACACCTGTTCATGCATTAGCTGACTCACATTGCAAACACTGAGATTTTCAGTCATTTCCTAGTCTCTAGAAAAATACACTTTCTCTTATATTGCTTCTTTTCTATGAACAATATTTACCACTTTGTGATTTTTAAAAGGTGTTAATGCATCAGTTGTCTCTATGGGGTTCAGGTTTTTCTATCATTTACCGAAAAAAAAAGGGAACTAGGAAGACCTCTCATTTTGGGCAGGTACCTAGGTGAAACCCAATTTCAACAATGTGAGAATAATTCAGACACCACACCCACTTTGCAAGGTTGTACGAATACCCTAACGCAACAATGTGACAATCAGCAGCAGTAGAATCTGCTTATTTCTCACCTGATTAGTCTTATTAGTTATACAACATCTAGTGGAGACGCCAGCGCACACCAAATATCTCGCATGCAGTTTGTATTACAAACCTTGTAAAGTGCCATCCGTTATTGATATAAAAGAAATGTTAACTTCTTTCAACTTGCCACCATTTCCTATAGTTCACTTTAACTTTCAAACAAAGGAAACCTATAATGCTCAAAGCATCTACTATTCATGTATGAGGTCCTCCATGGTAGGGTCACCAAAAATCATGCCTAAAGAGCTAATAGCCTTATCTTAATTGGAACCTCTCATGTTGGATGTTACAACTTTAACATTGTATTGGAGAGGGTAATTCATTTACGTGTTCCATGACACTCAATATAGTTAATCCAAGTGTTTCAGGCTTAGTTTTGCATTAGATGCTCCAACTCTAACATTATTAGCTCTAATTAAGATATAAATTCCTTTTTATTAGCAAAGGTTTGAACCTTAAGACCTATCTCAATCTAGCTCACCCTTTACATTTATCACAAGTACACATATTAATACAATGAACTTGTAAAGTTAAACTCAGCTCAACAATTTTGAACCAAAAAAAAAAAAACTCAGCTCAACAAAAATGGAAAAGGAAAATTGGAAATTACATAACATTTTATACAAAGAAAGTGGGAAGTGGAAATTAATTACTTGGCATATGTCACATCTAGGGAGCTTGCTGGAGAGGCAATTTAGAAGAAGCCTCTGATGCTTGCTTGCAAGCTTATTTGCTGCGTGCACTTCAACATCACATTTGGCGCACAGAGCTGCCTCGTCGGCGCAACAAATCACCGTCGCCGGAGCCTTCTCGCACACATCACACTGAATTTTCATCTTCCTCTTGATCTCTTTCTTTCTGCCCAAGCTTGATCTGTTACTTCCAAAGAAAAAAAAAAAATCACAAACTTATATGTTTCTCACTCAGAGAGACACAGAGAGATCTTTCCTTGAAGATTCAACAAAACCCACAACTCTTTACTTTACCAAACAAGAACTAGCCACAGCTGAGAACACTTGTATAACTGCCAGAAGATGCCAGAGGTGATCCAAGCAGCCAGCTTTTCCAGAAAGCAGAAACAGCTTATTTGTGGAAAAACCTCCAGAACCCTTCACCAAAAGTTAGGGCAGATATGAGAAAGACTGTCTAGGAATAACAAGAAAGTTTCAACAGGTAGAAATGAAGAGAGAGAGAGAGAGAGATTATTGGAGTGATGATTGTTTGTATGATATAAAATTAATTTCTTGGCCAAGTAAAGTAATTGGTGGACAGAGTTGCTGAAGAAGCTGTGAGAGGTTTTGTGGTGTTTGTGTTGTGGAGGAGATAAGGATTTGGATTTTTTTTTTTTCCAATATCAAAATCAAGGCAATTGGGCACATTTGTAGAGCCCACCAGCTTCTGTCTTGTGGTTGTAGAGCCATTGCAGTCTGCATGCCTCTCTCTCTGCATGTGCTGGTGGCTACCTACTTTTTTGATTTTTTTTAAAGAGCTCTGCTATTGTGTGTTTCACTTCACTTGCATGATTACCTGGTTTATGTGAATATTTTGGGATCTTGTGTTTGGTAGACTGATTTCAATCTGGACCGTTGCATTGGTCATTCATTTCAAGCTACAACAACCATGGAAAGAGAAAGGACTGTGTATCGTTTCTTTGGTGCAAAATATGATATCACATAATTTACCAGAAAAATAAATATCATACATCACTATCACTAATTGAAGGAGGATTTAGGACAAGGCAGATGGAAAATGGAAAATGGTGGATTTTTATTTTTCAGTCACCATCACTATCTTATAAGTGTAGGCCACAACGTTAACATGCCATGGGGGGAAATTGAACAAGTGAGGCCACCACAACAGACCCATTGGGCCAAATCCAACCAAGGGCATCAACTAGGACTTGGTATGGTTTGTGTTGGTTCGGTTTTCAGCCCAAATTGAAAACTGAACAAACCAACTTAGTTTACTTAATTTTAGAATCGAAGAACTAAGATTGTTGGGTTAGTTGCTTCGCTTTGGGTTTGGGCTTGCTTCAAAATTGGGCTGATTTTTTTCCTTTTAGATAAAAATCACCTATTAGACCCAAAGAAAAATTTTAAAAAAAAAAAGATATTTAGTTATATACCTATTCTTAGCACTAATAATATAGATAAACCCTACACCATTGAATTTCTATAAACAAACCCAAAAAAACCCAAAAAATGACAGTTGGTCCTATTGAATTTAAGTTTGATTATTAAATTACTTTGATACCCTATTGAGTATTTTGGGTTTTTTTTATGAGGTTTTGGTGTTGGGCTTGTTTTAAGAAATTAATGGTAGTTTTGTAATTTATAAGAAGTTAAAAGCCTCTTTGTTTTGTTGTAAATGGACTTTGGGTGTGTTTCTAAAGTTAATTTCATATATGGTATTTTTATAATTTGGACTCCTATATTGGGTATAATAGTGAATCTCCTATAAAAAGAACTTTCAATATGCCAATATAGAATTCCCAATTTTTTTTACCAAACTCCAATACATATAAATTTATGAGAAATGCTAACGGGGTCTAGTTCAGTAGAAAAAGGTCTTGACTTGAAGACAAGAGGTTTCAGGTTTGAACCCCCATGGCATCATTTGTGTGTGTGTGTGTGTGTGTGTGTGTGTGTGTGTGTGTGTGAGAGAGAGAGAGAGAGAGAGAGAGAAATACTCATCCCCTCTAGTTTAGACTATCTCTTGTACTCAAAAAATAAAAATAAAAATATGGGAAATTTGCATAAATACCACCTGAACTTTTGGGCATGTGCGCCATTACCACTTGAACTTTTTATTTTTATTTTTAAACACCTGAACTTTATAGAGTGTTGCAATCCAACACCTATGTCTAACTTAGTTAAAATTTCCGTTAAGTGTAAGGGCATTTTCGTTAGTCACTATAACTAAAAATAATTATTAAAAAATAGTTTTAAAAAAGGGTTAACTGTTGTAAATGCATGAGTTGGTGGATGACCACCATACCTCTTAGCATTCACCCTTTCTAATTCTATGTAACATATACACTAAATACCATAGTTATGGGCTTGTAATTTATGAGTTGTTAATGTCTTCTTATCACTGTAAGCCTATAAATAAGAGGTCTTATCAAGATGAGATATACAAGTTGATTGACACAAATTTTATTGTCTTTCTCTACTTTCCAATTCTCTCTACAATTTTCCCTTAGTTATATAATACGTTATCAGAACGATTACTCTTCAAGCACCAATGTGCTTGTCAATTATGTACGTGATCAGTGGTAACGAGAAGAAAGCTAATCGAGATGAATATTGAATTCCAAATAGATAAGTTTATTATCTGAATTTCTATTACTACGTTGATTTGCATATTCTTATCTTACCTAAGTATTGAAATTATATTTTCTTTTTCTTTTTTGTAAGAGAATCATGATTTTCGTTAAAATCAAGATTTTGTATTCTATCACTTAACAATGTGATATGAATTACAATATCTAATTCTTATGACTGCATAGACAACAATACAAAGAAAAATGCAAGGAGAAGTCTTGACCCCATCTCTTATTCATTTGACAGAGGGTTTGAAGATGTTAAATTCTTATACAATTAATGGAGAACTAGAATTTCCTTAGTTCTTAGTCAGTCATGTAAGGACCAGAAGATCCTTAGATTTCAATCCTTATAATATAAATATTAATGGAGGACTAGAAGTTCCTCAGTTCTTATTCAATCATGTAAGGGCTAGAAGATCCTTAGATTTCAATCCTTATAATATAAATATTTGTGTACTTGAAGTTCCCGAATTCTTAAAAGGCAAATGAAGACTTGAAGCTCTTTGATTTATTCTTCATTGGAACCAGAAGTTTCAACAATTTATTTTATTGCTATATTTTAATTTTTGTTGTATTTTATTTTTACTTAGTTCTTTTCTTTAGTTTCATTTTTATTTTATGCAAGGACCCGAAGTCCCTATATTATATAATTAATTAAAGATTTGAAGTCTCTTAGTTCTCAATCCATATAATATCTATACAAGGACTTGGAGTTCTTTGATTTTTCTCTAACTTGGAACCAGAAGTTCCAACAATTTATTTTATTACAGTATTTTAATTATTATTTTATTTGTAATGTTATATTCAATTATTTGTGATCATTTCAATAATTTATATTTAAGGACCTGAAGTTCTTAATATGACACGAAGTTCAATGTCAAATTCAAACTATAAGTTTCGGCCATATGTGCATTAAAATAGGTAAATTCTAGAACTTGAAGTTCTAATTGCGTCAACTTCCAAATCGATATTTCAACAAGTGCATATGTATTATGATTTTGGGCTGAAAAATATATATCATGTTAAGAACCTGAAGTTCCAACATTATTTGGATTTCATGTCTTCTATTTTTTTTTATCGTTTTATTTTATTACCTTGAATAATATCATATTACTACAAATTTGGACTTGCAGTTCAAAACCAGGCATTCTTTTTAATTTGATATAGGCACCCGAACCTGAAATTTTAGATATACGTTAATATATATCCAAAGTTCATAATTGTCTATTGAGATTAATATTAATATGAACCTGCAGTTCTGGCATAACATATACAAAATGTTAATTGAACCTGAAGTTCAGAATCAAGTAGGATTGTAATGTGGAAGAGCATAAAGGAATAAATTTATCCTTTCATGTTCCAGGTGCTCCAGCAGCAAAAATATGGAAAATATGATGTGTTTCAATTGTTGGTAAATAGAAAGTCTTTATTATGCATCCACGAATTTCATATGATTGGATCTATTATTTCCTGAAGAAATATAAGCATTACATAATTTCATGAAGCGAATGTAAGCTCTATATCCTTTTTGGAAACAAATGTCACTTACAGATTATCCTGGAAGTGAAATATTTTTGAAGTTAAATAGTATAAAGGGAGGGTCTTGTATGACAAAGCCTCCAAGAATTATGATGTTTATTGTTAGTGAAACAACAAACACAACTATTTGAGTTGAAAATCATTTTTGAGTTTAATTACCACTCATTTTGGTAAATATCATAGTAGGTTCTGCAAACCTGACCAAAAGCTATTGACAGGTCAAATTATATACTTACAATGTTTGATATTACTTAGTTCCATAAGAAACTTACATAGCTTCATACATACACACAATGGAGTTAATGTTGAAATTATGAATAAACATGACCAATACTTATGGTCTCATGCCAGAAGCATATTATTTTCTGATAAGAACCAGAAGTTTTTTGATCTGTAATAATTTATGATGTGAATTTGATTTTTTTTTTATTGAATAGTTTTGGAGACCATGGTATTTATGTTACACTATATATTGAGCGAACCTGAAGATTTTGTTTCACGTTATCATCTTTATATTATTTATATTTGGTCCATGAAGGACAACACTTACCACTCCAATCAAATAGCATTATTTTGATGAGACCAATTTCCCGTTGTTAGGGGGAGAAAAGTTTGTTCCTGAAGAACGACATGAATTGCTATGAAATGCATTCATTATTGTTTCAACAAAATTTTGTGCCACCTAATGTAAAAGTAAGGTATGAAAGAAATCGCAATCTAGAAGATTGCAAGTCAAATGCTAGAAGCAATTAAAAACACAGCTGAAGTGACAAATCACAACAAAATGTTGATGTCCTAATTAGGCAATCTAAAGTGGTGGCAAATGATCTTATCTAGTTGTGTGCCTAAGTAGTGTACAATTGGCTCCATTGAAGTTGAGACTATATTAAAAGGTCCATGCAGCCCAAATAATATAATACTATATGAAATATCCACATTTCCTATATATTTAATCTTAGAAGAGATACAGTCTTATAAGAAGACATAAGTCCATTAGAAAACAATGAAAGCCCTTGAAGAGGCATGGGTACCCAGTGACTATGAAAATGTCTATATATCTTATGCATGCATAAAGTGAAATGTGGGCTTATAAATTGATGGTCATCAATGATATTGTTTATATATAGTACGTACTAAAGTTGTAAAGGGCTATGATGATATTGATCCACGTTTTATTATGATTGTCGATAATGTAAAGAAAGATTGGCCAAATTGGAAGAGGCAATCCAATAAAATTGAATATTTTTGAAAAACGTGGAAGAAATGGACCTAGAGTTGAAACACCAAAAGATATGAAATTGTATAGGTTACAAATCGGTATTTGTGATAAAGTGAAATAAAATCACTTCATATGGCAAATTGTATCCATGTAAAGACGTGGAATTTTTATGATATCCTCCTAGTATGTAGATGCAGCCATGTTTCTTCTTATGAAGCATATGTTCACTACATATGTATGAGGACTTGCATTTATATAAAAATTTAAAAAGATTATGAAGTTAAACATATCGCCAGAAGCGATCTTTTGAAGAATACATAGGAATAAATTCTGAGAGATGTAAAATGTCATACATTATATAAATTATTAAAAGAAAATTTCAAAAGAAGTTAAGGAACCTGAAACTCAATGTATGTTTTCAAATATCATGAAATGAAAGTGATCCAATTGCCTCCGTGAGTACTTTGATTGAATTATGAGTTCAAGATCAAGTTCAATATCGTTGCAACGTATTCAAATTTTTAAAGAAATTATTAGAATATTTAGGTCTCTTGAAGACCCTATGACATGCTAGCATAATATACACAAATTTATATGAATACCTTATTACATCATGCAATTTTATACTCTTATCCTCGTAACGGAAACGTATGAGTTTGCTTATATTATTATTTTGATAATATTATAGAATATGATGTTATTTTAAGAATTGTTAATGTGAAAAGATTTTTGAAAATAGTCTTGATATTTTTGGTATTACTCTAAACTCAACATGGATTCAAAAGAATGACACACATACATCCTCCAATGATGATATTGAAGAAATTATTATACAAAGCATTACCAAAGCTTGCTCTGCAAGAGAAAAATGAGATATCTATCATTTGTGTTGTATATCATCATCAAGGGGAGTAATTCATCCGGGAGAGGATTCAACAATTTTCTTCATATAAGACATATGTGCGCTATACTCTTTTCCCTTCGACTAGGTTTTTGTCCCATCGGGTTTTTCCTATCAAGGTTTTAACGAGGCAGCATAAGCGCGTCCAACACCATATCAATGATCCAGAAGAATGATGCACTCTTTTTTCCTTCACTTAGGTTTTGTCCCATTGGGTTTTCTGAGCAAGGTTTTTAATGAGGCAACTATGTCATTGTATGGTGAACATCCAAGGGGGAGTGTTGTAAATGCATGGGTTGGTGGATGACCACCATACCTCTTAGCATTCACCCTTTCTAATTTTATGTAACCTATACATTAAATACCATAGTTATGGGCTTGTAATTTATGAGTTGTTAATGTCTTCTTATCACTGTAAGCCTATAAA
>NW_018922108.1:0-28957 GCF_002207925.1 Prunus avium | reverse complement strand
AAAACCCAAAAAAAAAAAAAAAAACTGAAGATTGCAACAGAAGCTATCAGTGAAAACTACCTCGGCAACCCAAAATCAAAAAAAGTTCTAAAGCAAAACAACTAACCAATTAAAAGAACTTAGCCAAATGGAAAATCAATGGAAAAACTTGGCCAAAAGAACCAGAAAGAAGACAGACAACAACAAAAGTACGAAGACAAAAAAAGAAAACTAAAAAACCTGATGCAATCTAAAACCTAACACAACCTAGCTAGAGGACCAAAGAACTTGAAACAAAACAAACTAATGTAAGGGCCAGTACCAACTGAAAAAACAACACTTTCCTATCCTAGAAAACCAGCAAGAGGGAAGAATAAAGACTCCAGAAGCTTTGTAGCACAATAAAAAAAAACTTTGACAAATAAAAATGTACAAACCAGGAACAAAGAAAGGCCTACAAAATAAAATAATAAAATGCAATTATTGTTGTTGCAAAACAGCAAATAAAGTTAAAAGAAAAATAAAACACCAAACGAAGGACACCTAAAAGGAAATAGAACAAGACAAACATAAAACTTAAACACAAACAATAGATCAGAAAACCTACAAAAAATGGCCAATGAACATAGATCAAAGTACTCAAAACCGCAAAGAAACGTAGAAAAATTAATGCAAAAGTTGCACCAACAAAACAGCAAAAACTAAAATGAAAGAAGTTTTGAATAAACAAAAAAGACTGACAATAGAAGCCTAAAAAAGAACAAAACCTCAACTAATGCATATGCAAAAATGAAACTATCCAAATTAAACAGAAGAACACAAAACGAAAGAAAACAAGGCAAGGAGGAGAATTAATCAAAGTAGAAACAAAATACCTGTTCTTTCTTCTCTCTTTTTTTGGGGAGTATTATATAACCTGTTAAGTCTGATGCCTTAGAAAATATTCATGCAGAAGCAAACAGAAAACAGAAGCAATCCATATTGTAATATTTGGAAAGAGTGTACGCAACAAAATATTGCAATATGTGGTTCCTGTTTAACTTTTACCACAAAGCTACATTTTCTTTCCTGCTTCTATTTATGAGACTGCTCTAAATTAGTAATAAAATGATTTTCCCAATATAGGAAAATCTAGAAAGCTCTTGCATTTACCTTATCGCTCTTATTTTTTATACTCACTTTTCAGCTTGCTAACCATCCATCTGCCTACATTATATTTGACAGTTAAATTTGTGTTTAATATTCTTTTATCCGACTGATGAAGCTTTGTACCGTAAACCATGTCCTCTTTTCTTTTTGGACCTATTCATTTTAATTTCATTTTTGAATAAATCAGATAATTTGAATTCTATGATAAGAAAACTAAGAAGAAGCACCAGACTGTGAGTAGATCTAAACTCATAATAATTTTTTTTTTTTAATAGAAACATTTGTATTGATAATCAAGAGGAAAAATTATCCTTGATCATACAACAAAAGGAAAACAGACTCATTAAGCACCAGAATACCTAATAAAAAAAACAACTAACCTATTGCACCCGAAAATGTATCTGTAACTAGAAAACAACTTATGTAAAATCATCTTAAGACTGCCGCCATATCTCTCATGATGATACAGTAGTCATAATCCTTGAATGGCCCAGAAACCAATGCCCAAAACAGACTCACAATAATTTATAGATTCTGTAGAACTGAATGCCTTCATATTTCCACGGTATAACAGCACAATCATAAAGAACCAAACAATGAAAATATTTTGAAAGGTAAACTCAATCACGGAATGCAAAATTAAAGCATAATATTTTTGTAGAATGCAAAAACTATTTGTCCATAGTTTATCATTCACTGGATCTTCCAATGTCCTTTTTTGTTCTATCATAGAAATATTGACTAGTTTATTGACTATATAGACGGTATTCAGACACCTTACAGAGCTAATTATACGAATCGTGACCATCAACACCAATTTGACACTTAACACTGACAGGGGCACCTGTGTACGCAGCAATCACTGACACAGACTCAGCAACAAACTTTCCTTGTAATGACCAAATGTCTTTATCGGAACACAGTGTACAGAAAACAATCATATATATATATATATTCGTTGCAATTAACAATAGAATGAGAAATGTGATCAAACCTTTGGATCAAGCATAAGGTGAGCACCAAAGCACCCACGTCCAGCCAATCTTGGACTTGGACATCCACAACTGGTAAAACATAGAAGGTCAAATAAGGGGTCAAGGAAAAAAATGAAAGTGAAGTAAATTTAGTGAATAAAAAAGATAGGTAATAGCAAGTGCACAAACTTAAAATTGATCTCATCATATTTGTAAGGTTCAGAAAGCTCAGTCGCTTTGGCCAGGTTTTCCAAATTATTCCCACCAATTTGAAGAACAATATGATGTTGTTCTGGAGAATATTCCAAGAATCTGTCCTGATAAAAAGTCAAGCTATCAGTTGTCTCAATCCCAACTAATCAGATGCACAAAAGATTGACAGTAACCGTTAATGGCAGTTCATAAATTTAAATAAATAAATAAAAGACAAACTGAACTTTAATCCGCATTCCAGCCTGCTACCTTCAGAAAATAAAGTATTTACTCAATCGAAGAAGATGGAAATACGAAGGAAAGACATATATAAAAACCTGTGCATCCTTTTGTGATATGTGTACGACGTACGCTCAAGAGACGAGCATTAAAATTGAAATGCAAACAGTTCCATCATAGTGTATGCATTACCACCCAAGCCACTCAACATCAACCCTTAAGAAAAGATAACTACCAAAAAAACAAAAAAAATCTTAAGAATTCTACTTGGGACATTTAGCCCCACTCAACTCCAATTTTGAACTTTGGAACTCACAAAGTTGATCTAGTTTCTTCATTTGTCTGAAATTGTTGAAAACAGAAGCAATCCACAGTTGAACTTTAATAAAAATAAATAATAAATAAAAGAAAAACCCACACAAGTTAAGTGAGCAAACTAATCTGACAAAGAGAGTTCTCTACGTAAATTGTAGATATAAACCAAAAAGATTATAGCTAATTAACAGGTCAAGAAGATGGTCGTTGGACTTCCAGGGGATGGAGGGTTTTGCTCTATCTGTTTCACATGAGAGCCCGCTTTAGCACGATCATCTGGGTTGGTAGCAGACAAAACTTCCACCTCTTCAAGTTTGACTTGTCTCTTAACCAAGTCTAAGTTCTGTTGAAGGACCTCAATCTCTCCGAATGGTAGCTTTAAGTCTAAGGCCTGAGCTCCAAGTTCAACTGCATCCTTCTTCTTTGACTTCAAGAAAGGCATACAAAGCTTTTGGGTTTGTCTAAAATCTTTACCCTGATTGAGAGAACTACTTTGCAATGCCTCCAATATGACACTGTCTGCAGCAAAACAACGAGTCTCTCTGTTGAAATTATTCTGGAGTATCCTCAAGCACTCTACCTTCCATTCATCAAATTGTTCCTTAACATATATCAAGCCTATCACCTTCTTATTGGTCAAATTTGCCTTTTGCTTGTTGTACAGCTTGATCATTGAACCAATCAAGTCTTCCACATACTTTTTCGCACTCTGGAGGGTTAAGTCTGGAGCATCAGCTGTAGGCCAGCCTGCATTTACCACAAACCCATCCTTCTTCAAAAGCTCCCTCCAGACATATTCTGCATAATGTGGACAGATTGGAGCAATCATACGTGTCTGTACATCCATAAAGCGCCACACCAAATCATGGTTCATTTCTTGAGAGCCACATGAAACCCAGTACCACTTCCTGGCAGCTTGAAGACCAACAAAGCCAGTAATAAGGGCATCTCGGAACTTGCAAGCCTGGTAATTCTGCTCAGTCATCTTCACAGCAATATTCATCTCATTAGCAAAGACCCTGTCAGCAAAAGTAGAAGGGGGACCTATTCTCAACATGTTTGCACCCAATTGTTCTTCCATCCATGAGATCTCTTTACTGAGATCAAGGATGGCCTTATTTGCAGTACTAGAAACAAAATTTGCATCATCAACACCGTCACCAGCATCAGCCAAAGAGAACCGTGTGGCATCAGCAGAATATTCTGCAATTGCCTCGCGCAATGTCATAAAGTTCCCTGTGGACTTGGACATCTTCATTGAATCGAGCATGAGGTGCCCATTGCATCTAAATCCACGAGGCCAGTGCTTCTTGGACATAATTGCTGTGTGGTTGTAAATGCAAAAGGTTAAATGATTCTGGATTAGATCCTTACCAGACACTCGAAGATCAAAAGGATACCAGTACTCAAACTCCTGCTTCATCTTATTCAGAATTGATTGTGACACCTCAGATGATTTTGGAAATGGGCCATCACAGAAAATAAAATCCCAAACTTCATTGGTCATTTGCTCAGGTGTAACCCCAGATGTGCTGGAACCCCCATACATGTCTTCATTGTGCAACAAGTGAGCAATGGTGTAATAAGCCATGTAAATGGTGGAATCAGACAACGATTCGACCAAGTACTTTTCATCCCAGGGAATGCGCGTCCCAAGCCCAAATGATCGTGAGCAAGCCCACTGATTCAACCAAGTCAATGTATGTTCAAATCCATGCCGTGTCATGTCAGAATAAAAGTTCATGCTGGATAAGCACTCCTGAGCCTGTTTTTTCCATTCTGCTTCGCCATATGTGATGTACCATTGCTCTGTACATGCCACAACACATTCATCACCCGACCTTGACACTACGCGCTTCTCAGGTTCACTATACATAATTGCATCACCTGCCTCTATCAGCTTGCTCCTTAACAGTGCTTTTGCCTCCTGAACTTTCCTTCCGTTGAATTCTCCCACAAGCATTGTTCCTTCTGTAAATCCTTTCAAGTATGTCAACCTCTTGGCTTCTGCTAGCTTCTCTCTGTCATTCTGGCTTTTGATTTTGAGATCTACACACACCTTTTCTGCAGCCTTATCTCCAAATTCGGGAATGTCAATGATTGGGATAATCTCAAAAGGCATGACCCATTCATCCCTCACACCATATTTTGACCTGAAAGCCGGCTTCGATTTTAAATCATGCAAGGCCATAAATAAGGGCATCTCGGAACTTGCAAGCCTGGTAATTCTGCTCAGTCATCTTCACAGCAATATTCATCTCATTAGCAAAGACCGTGTCAGCAAAAGTAGAAGGGGGACCTATTCTCAACGTGTTTGCACCCAATTGTTCTTCCATCCATGAGATCTCTTTACTGAGATCTAGGATGGCCTTATTTGCAGTACTAGAAACAAAATTTGCATCATCAACACCATCACCAGCATCAGCCAAAGAGAACCGTGTGGCATCAGCAGAATATTCTGCAATTGCCTCGCGCAATGTCATAAAGTTCCCTGTGGACTTGGACATCTTCATTGAATCGAGCATGAGGTGCCCATTGCATCTAAATCCACGAGGCCAGTGCTTCTTGGACATAATTGCTGTGTGGTTGTAAATGCAAAAGGTTAAATGATTCTGGATTAGATCCTTACCAGACACTCGAAGATCAAAAGGATACCAGTACTCAAACTCCTGCTTCATCTTATTCAGAATTGATTGTGACACCTCAGATGATTTTGGAAATGGGCCATCACAGAAAATAAAATCCCAAACTTCATTGGTCATTTGCTCAGGTGTAACCCCAGATGTGCTGGAACCCCCATACATGTCTTCATTGTGCAACAAGTGAGCAATGGTGTAATAAGCCATGTAAATGGTGGAATCAGACAACGATTCGACCAAGTACTTTTCATCCCAGGGAATGCGCGTCCCAAGCCCAAATGATCGTGAGCAAGCCCACTGATTCAACCAAGTCAATGTATGTTCAAATCCATGCCGTGTCATGTCAGAATAAAAGTTCATGCTGGATAAGCACTCCTGAGCCTGTTTTTTCCATTCTGCTTCGCCATATGTGATGTACCATTGCTCTGTACATGCCACAACACATTCATCACCCGACCTTGACACTACGCGCTTCTCAGGTTCACTATACATAATTGCATCACCTGCCTCTATCAGCTTGCTCCTTAACAGTGCTTTTGCCTCCTGAACTTTCCTTCCGTTGAATTCTCCCACAAGCATTGTTCCTTCTGTAAATCCTTTCAAGTATGTCAACCTCTTGGCTTCTGCTAGCTTCTCTCTGTCATTCTGGCTTTTGATTTTGAGATCTACACACACCTTTTCTGCAGCCTTATCTCCAAATACACTGGTCACAATCCCAGTACCTTTGTCTGTTAGGATTGTCAACATTGGAAGGGCGTATATGATCTGATTAAGTGCAAGGGGCGATTTCAATGGAAGACCAATCAAATCATAACCAGTGAGCTCAACCAAGCAAGTAGGCTTCTCAGGGACTCTAGAATACTCCTGATAGGCGAGGTTAAGTGCTGCTCTCTGCGTAAGAACAAATACATCAGTGTCGTTGATTTCAAAGGCTCCATACTTTCCATCGGGCAAAACCCATGCATTTGTTTGTCCATACATGGTTTCTGGTCTCAAAGTTGCTGCAGCAAGGAACACTTTCCTCCCTTCCAATATTCTCAACTTAGCAGGAAAAGGTGCCACTACCTCCATTTTGATGATTGTGTATTCTTGGGGCTGAACTCCTTCACCAGTTGCCCTATCATGATCTGCACATGGTTGTCCATCCAATGGAGAGTAGATTGTGTAACGTTTATCTTTCACAATCTTACCTATTTCTTTCAATTTCCACATCTGCCACCTCACAAATTTATCAAAATATGGATTCAAGTCTGTAGTAACAAAGGAGCGGCTCCAGTCACATCCCAAGCCAAAAGCCTTTAGGTCTTCCACTGCCAATGGAGGGAAATAGTTCAACCACTTAGATGGTTCTTGGAATTCAGGTATCTCACTGTCAGAGAGGCCAAGACTACGCATAATTTGCCATTGGTATGCTTGTCCACTTGATTTTGATGCAGCCTTGGACTTCTTTCCCTTGAACTTATTATCTGGAGGTGCACCTGCTTTTTCATCTTCTGCTTCCTGCTGGTTCCCTTGCTCCTCTTCGTCACTTTGGGGAAACACTGGCGGGTTCCCAAACTGTTTGATCTCTCGTGCAAGCTTATCAGCTGAGGCTTTGATGGGCATGCCAGTGCCGTGAAAAGCAAAAGGCAAGAGAACATTGGCGCCTCTTAACCTATGATAACGTGCAGAAAACTCTAGCTTTGAGAGTGAAAATGCATGTCCAAGATGCAAAGAACCATTCATGTAAGGGAATGGGAAGTTTCCAAAGAACTTCTCCCCTGGTTCAGGAGGCTTTTCACAAGATTCAGCCCTGTAAACATCATGCTCTTTCCACAACATTTGAATCTTTACTTCATTGTCTCTGAGAAAGTTTCTCTTAACTAAGCTCTTCTCAGCTTCAGCTTCCATGTCAGTGATCTTACAGGTACTGTAAAAAAAAAAAAGCAATGATTTCCATGAGCAAACCAGCTATTCCATGAGATTATTATCAAAATTTTAAAACATAAAAAATTATATGAACATATAAACAGCCCTCAAGTCATAAAGATTTACTACAGCCATGTTCTAATCAAATTAAACAAGTTTTTGTTTGGTTGGTTCACACAATCCGCAGCATAACAACTCTGACTATTTAGTTATTTAATTACATCAAATACTAATAAAGTAAAATCATGCTGGCCTAAGCGCAGCATAAATTTAAATAAATAAAACAAAAACTAGTTTTTATACGAACTCCATAGATGAAGTATGTGATAAACATGGTTGGTTTCAATATTTTCCTTGTTTCATTAAACAATAAAAAATGGGGGAGAATAGAAAAGAAGATGCTGTGATTTTGCCAAGCTAAACCAGCATGACAGAAACTAATAATTAACTACAAAAATTAATGAATGAAGGATATAGTAGTGAATCTCAATATGAATTCAATAAAGAAGGTAGATAGATAGAGATACCGCTAAAGGCGATGGCGGAGGAAGCAACGGCGCAGGCCTGGTGAAGGGTTGGTTGAAGAGGCCACACCAGTCGAGTTAACAGAGTTCTCTCCCCTTTCAAAACCTGGATTTGAAATCAAAGGTTGAGAAATTGAAACAAAAGAGATTTTAGGGTTAGGGACTGGGGATGGAAGACTGGATTAGGGATTTTAGCGTTTATTTCGTACCTGGAATCGGGTTTTACGAAGCAGCTAGGAATCTCTGCTTTGTGTGCTCTGTGAAGATTGATTACAACGGGAAAGAGCTTTCTCTTCTGCTAAACTCGTCTCTTTCTCTTCTTTTGCTGTGTAATTGTAATTTTCTGCCCTTTTGGTGTTTTCTTTTCTCTACTTGCCCTCTTTTGGGTTTTCAACCCAAAAAAAAAAAAGTTCCGGTTTTTTTTCCTCTTTCATTTTGGAGGTTGGGCTGAGGGTTTAGGGTTTTAGGGTGCTCAAATTCGACCGTTAGAGTTTTGGTACGGTTCGGGTTACCCGGGCAAAAAGGGAAACATCATATTTTTGGAGAATTTACGAAAGAGAGTTGTCAATATAGACACAAATTTAAATTTAAAATTGTGAATTAATTAGAAAGTTATATGTGCATATAACTTTTTTTTTTCTTTTTATATATCTACAAATATAAATGGGAAATATGAGGTGGGAACATGAATGAGAATTTCCGACCTCATTTAAAAACAAAATTTTTTGATATATAGGGAAGGGGGTTGGACAAATTGCCTTTTTTGTTGTTGGTTTTGACAAGATGATATTCTAAACTACTACATCACGGGAATATGGATCAAACTCAGGTGCAAGAGGATTGACGCAATGCATTGATTAACTAGCTTAACTCACCTATACGGGTTGCACAAATTACCTTTCTTTTATCCCTTAAACTGTATCTTTTGATTTTCATGGCATAATGTTGTCAATCTATTCTCTAATTGGGTCATGCCTTAGAATTAGCACTTGTTATTCTTTATTTGACTAATGTGGATGGGAAATTCGAACTTGGGAGTCAGAAAATCTTCCAACTCTGAAAATGGTATGTTTCATCTTAATAAGAGGAGGTATTCGATTAAAGCAGAGGTGGTGATGCTGAGAATTGAAAGGGGTAGTGTTAGCTCCATTTGGTGGCCCATAATTGCTTTTTGATTTACTTCATAGAGCATGTTCTTGCTTACAAAAATCACCAAAGACAACTAGAATGCTCAGATTAACATCTGACAGAAGCATTAGAGCAAACTGAGTATCTCCCCAAGAGAAGATGACGAGCACATAAATAGGGCACCATTACATTTGGCTCAAACTAATTCAGCATAAAATACAACAAATTATAGAGCTTCATCTGCGACAGATCTTAGCTGTGGGCATGGTAACACAAACTGAAGCAAAGGCTTTCCTAGCTTCTGGGTGGGTGGTACCCAGTTTCGGCGCACCGGCCAATGCAATCCCGGCAGCAGAGCAACTCCCTTGTCCTCTTTCTTGGTGTCATAGTTTATCTTCACCTTTTGCTCTTCAGCTGCTCCTGCATCCTTGGCCGACAAACGTCCGACGGGCGTGATAGGAGAACAGCCGGAGGGCGTTGCGCCGCCAAGGAATGACGCTGTCATGGTTGCATAGGCAATGGCCTATAGTAGTTTGTTTTCTTAAGGTTGAATTGAAACGAGTTAAAAGAAGACGAGCAATACAATACAACGCAACTATACAAGATTGGAGGGAAAGGGTATAATGAGCACATTATCTCTTATCCAAGAGGCAGGCGCAACAATTGAGAACATCCAATACTGAGAATTGAGATTTCATATTTCTTTATCCGAGAGGTAGGCGCAACAATTTCAGTTCTAATTTCTCATTTCACACCTAGGGATGCCATTAGAAGGGAAAAAGAAAAGAAAAGAGAGATCCACCATTTAACTAAGAGCTATAGAAGTGGATATCAAATTGGCAGTATTTAGACCTATAGAATTCAGATAAAAGATCAAGTTATAAATGACAATTCCAAGGGCTCAATCAAGATCGCGTTTACAATGATTGCAAAAATAGCCCATATCATATATTTAAAAAATCAGTGAAACAGATTCGTGAAGTTAAGAGTTTCTCATTATAGAGGACATGTAGCACCCAAAAGAAAAATTGCTAGTCACCATCCAGAAGATTTTTAAGATGGACTGACTGCTTCACAACAAAAAATTTCTGACTGTGCACTGACATATATTAGTGCATATTGCTACATGGGATCAATCAGGTTAAATTCCAAAAATGTAAAGAATAGCCTAAACTTGATATTTTGAACAGATACAGACTAGGCATATAGTAGTTCTTGCTCCCTTGATTCGTATGCTGGAGGCAGCAAAGTATGAATATTGGCAAAAGGATCTTCACCTCCTGATGATGGCTCCCCAATAGGTGAATCTAGAACATGGTCAGGAATTGCCACAAGCGTTTCCTCAAAAAATGATTTCATAGTCTGCAAGGTTCAAGAGCTGTCTCAGAAACTTGAGCAATTTTGAAAAGAGAAAATAAGACGAGTCCTGGAAGATCAGAGGAAAAATCTACCGGAAAAGAATGAATGACAGTAATGAATGCCATTGATGTACACTCGAGACAACTAAAGTTTTTATGGAATTACTATATTATCCTTGCTTCTCATAACTTTCATCATGCTTGTCATGCTTGCTGTAAAAAGATTGCTCTCTATACAGCTCCTTTTCAAAATAGAAAAGAGGATCTCTTTTATACTTCATTATGACATGTTGATAAATGTCAACTAAAAACACCAATATTGATCTTGTTAGGTGAAATCAATATATTCTATACTAGATGACATTTCATTTGTGCTGCACTTTTATTGATTATATATTGAGTACAACCTACATATCACAACGGCAACATGATCGAGTTTGGAGATTGCTTTTAAAATCTTCTTAAACACTTTATCAGTATACATTGCCAATGACGCAGCATTGAATAGCTAGGAGGGTTAGGAGAAAGGTTGGCTTTTTATCCTAGCAGAGCTTCAGTTAGAGAGTTAAGAGACATATATGTATCACGTATAATAGTATAACATAGACTGCTCCCCTAAAAAGATTCTCATAAAATGAGGCATAAAGACACATTAATGATGTGATGTTGTGTTTATGGGGAGTCACTGTTTCCTCCACACACTCATGCCAATCAAACCTCTGCAATAAATATTTATCCAAACCGAATTCTGATGATGTTGGCTGCTTACATATGTATTTTTTATTAAGAAAAATGTAGTGTGCTGTTTCTTTGATTGACATTAACTTTAAAAACATTTCAAGCTGAGAAGCATTATTCATAAACACTTAGGCATGAAAGTGGAAGCAAATAATGAAGACGATTGCTACCTTGACCAGAACTAATGAAAATGGTTGATAGTTTACATGGGGTGGAAAGTGAAAGCAAATTATGTTAATGAATATTGTTTTTTTTTTTTTTTTGGGTGATTAGAACTTTAAGGTCCTGTGTTTGGGAAACTTCCCTTAAATTTTGATAATAGATTAAATACTAAGAATGGAACTATATAGGTGTAAAATGATGATAATAATACCGTGCAATGCAGGAAAGCAGCATCAGCTTTGCGCTTCCACACACCATTCCCAGGTTCTGAATGGAAGAGACCAAGCAAAGGCTGCAGCAGAACAAAACGAGGATAATGTAACTGAACCAAAAGTAATTATGGTAGGAGAAACTGAGGTCATAAGAGACTAGCTTAAGATATTGTACCCCAGTCAACCAAAAAAAAAAGGTGAAAGACGGAATGATAGAGACACAAGGATAACTTGGCATTTCATGAATTGATCCATATTGCAAAAGTATTTACACCTATTTTCATAATCACATATCCCAGAGTAGACCCATGGGGTGACAACTACATTGAACAAGGCTGTCAGAATGAGTCAGATGACCAACTCATGTCAAAATTCATAATCCATGATGCCCTTCCAGTATGACAGGATGAATGCAACATAGCCTTCAGAGATGGGGTGAGATATTCAGACAAACGAAAAGAGACCCATGTTATTGAATGCAAAATGACATCAACAAAAAATCTGTTGAGAGCTTCCTAATTTTTGTTCTTTCCATTTTTTTTTTTCAGAAAGAAGTCATTTATGACTCATGAAAATATGGCAAACAATAGCATAATATTGTCAGCTCCACGTTTTAGAGTTTGCAGAAAAAAAAGTTCTTGGCATACTCTATTCATTCTTCTATGACTTGTAATATATAAGGGTAGTGGCACATTTTCCAGACTGAAACATAATATCATGATGATGATAGTGTAACCCACCCTTGCCACATCTCGCACGGTTGGTTTGCGTCCATATTTTCCCACAGCAGAATCACCATACACTTGAAACTTCTCAAGTATCTAAAAGTGGAGAAAAGAAAAGGAAAGAAAATATGAGCTGTAGGTAAAACAAAAAATACACCGATTTCACAGCCAAGTTTGCAACTGAACCTGACGCCGTGTCACACCACTGCTCGGTGCACCATAAATGGCAGTATCAACATGTCCCAAAGTATGCCAGGGTCTGTGGAAAATGTACAACAGTTGTCAGTTAACTTTTTGAGTCACAAAGTAGTGGCATTACAATAGAGAGGATTATCAGAAATCCAAATATTTAGAAATTAAAGTTAAATAGAATATCCGAACTCATACTTATGGGGGACATTTTGATATGGTGTAATCATTAACGCTAGTCGTCAGTTAGTCTTATACAAGTTTTGACCTTTTTCCAGTAACTTTCCTCTTTCGCACATGCAAGACCCGCATTTGGTTCTAAGGTAGTGTATGGACTTACATGTGAAGCAAGAAGTTATGAGCTTTTATAGTGTGGAAAAAATGTCTTCTTATCTTGGACAACACTCTTCAAGCAGAAAGCTTAACTGAAGAGGTTTCATTCTCCCCACCTGCTGACACTCCATACTCAAATTTCATTCTTTAAAGTTGTAACCTGTCTACTTAATCCCTTGCACATGAAGTGCATTTGGTTATTCCAAATTTTGTTCTTTGATAGGAAATAAAAACTATATTGAAAGAATTCTAGTTTCATTTGAAGAGCTAGAATTACATATGCACCCAGACACAAAAAATGAAACAGAAGCAGATAATCATCCGAGAGGATAAGACTGAGACTTGAACTACATATAACCAACTTAAAGGTTCTTGCAACAATAAGCATACCGAAAAGGAAAAGAAAATCTAAATTATGAATATTTACGTACTTTTGAAATGCAGCACGTCCAACCATTACACCATGAGCTCCTGCCCTTCTAGCTGCATTGACCTAAAATCAGACGGAGGAAAAAGACATGAGAAATAGGCGAATGGAATCAACATAAAGTATCTGTATCAATTAACATAAAGGACAAGCTACAGCTTTGTTGTATGTATTCCCAAGTCATGTTGGAAACCAGAATGAGATGCTAAACAACTACTTTGTTCATATATTATCACAAAGTTAAAACATGCATAAAATTGTCATATATAAGCATCAAGATAGTAACTTTTAAATTCAGCAAATATAATGACAGAAAGGTTCAGAAAATAAAATTTTGGGATAACCTTTCTCAACAATAAGGAAATGTTAGCACAGACACAAAAGTCCAAGTTCCAACTGATGTACCATTGGACTGCGGGAAATTTTCATAAAACAGAAAAAATACAACAAAGAATTGAACAAAATGTAGCTAGAAAAACGATATCCTCTGAAGGACAAAATAACAGTTCAATCGACAAGGTTCACCTCATCAACGGTGTTTATGCCCCCATTTATCGTAAATCTTAAGTCTGGAAAGTCACGCAAAAGGCCATAAAAGTACTTGTATCTGCAAATAAAGTAAGATGCGGTCAATAATAAGAAGCAGCATGTTAGCTGTGAATGTGATCTACATATGTTTACAAATATCCAAGCATTTTTAGGATAGCAGTTTTGGGATACGCATACCAGTAAAACATTTCTCTAATAAACATAGGTCAGCTGATTTAATTATAAGTTGACAAAATATGAAATCACACAATACATACTTAAGAGGTGGAATACTTCGATTTTCAGCTGGGCTAATTCCATTGAGTAGTGCCTTCCGTGAATGTATTATGAAATGCCTAGTTGGTGATTGAGAAGAAACCTTGTAAATAAAGTCACCTGAAAAGCAGACAGGTGGTGGCAAAATAAAATGAGGATGCAACTCCTGAAACTAACATAACCATAGCTACAGTCTTTGAAATTCAGATAAGCAACAATATGGAATTAGATTTGCTCAGCAACAAGCACTAAACCAATAAATAATGTTCTACATTTATCATTCAACAGGCCCAATCTGAAAATTATGAGGAAATATGAACAATATTCTTCATTTGGTTCTTGAGAAAACAAGACCATTGAAATGACATGGGAAAGTTCTCATTCTGTTTCTTTTGGCCTGAGGGAAAATCCTCGCTTAAGGTTGTTTTTGCAGGGGAACAATGTTAGGTATTTTGAGTAGGAATGAATCAGTTCTTCAAAATGATTGAAAAAGGCTCCCTTTATGTTTGAGATGGCATATACAGGAACTGGATGAGCCAGATTCATTCAAGTAAGATTAATCAAAGCTTTAAAGCAATGGTACAAATAGTCTTGTGCTCTGATCCTTCTTTTTTTTTTTGAATAGAAACACTTTTTATTCAAAATTGAATGGAAAAAATGATGACATTTAGGACACAGACCAAACAGACACACTTGCCAAAAAACAGACTCAAAGCCACTCAACACAGAAAACCAGCCAGACATAAGACACTCCTTAAGATACTACAGCTAAAAGATTTCGCATAATTGTAGGATAGGATATATCCTTAAAAGCGTGAGAAGTTGATGCCCAAAGAGCAGCCCAAAACTTCACTCTTTCCCATAACTCTACCATTCCCACTCCCTTATAATCCTCGAAAATTCTCCTATTACGTTCCAACCAAAGATTCCAGACCACTGCCTGCATCAAGCTGCCCCATAAAATTTTAGCCTTCTTTCCCCTTCCCAAAGCATCAAAACTGATGGAAAAAAGGTCAAAGCATCCTTTCGGCATATAAGGAATATAAAACAAAAGTGTGGAAAGAGTGTACGCAACAAAATATTGCAATATGCAGTTCCTGTTAACTTTGACTACAAAGCTACATTTTCTTTCCTGCTTCATTTTCTGACTGCTCCAAAATAGTAATACATGTTTCCCTATATAGGAAAATCTAAAAAGCTCTTGCATTTACCTTATCTCTCCAATTTTCATACTCTTTCTTCAGTTTGCTAACTATCCATCTACCTATACTACATTTGACTGTTAAATTTGTTTTTAACATTCTTTTATCCATCCAAAATCAAAGCATAATATATTTGTAAGATGCAAAAAACTATTTGTCCATAGTTTATCATTCACTGGCTCTTCCAATTTCCTTTTCTTTTATATCATAAGAAATATTGAATAGTTTGTTGACTATATAGATAAAATATTCGGACAAAAAGGACCTTACAGAGCTCATTATATGAATCATGATCATCAACACCAATTCGACACTTAACACTGACAGGGGCATCTGTGTGCGCAGCAATCACTGACATAGCCTCAGCAACAAACTTTCCTTGTAAAGACCAAATGTCTTTATCAGAACACAGTGCACAGAAAACAAACACACACACACACACATATATATATATATAACAATATAATGAGAAATGTTATCAAACCTTTGGATCAAGCATAAGTCGAGCACCAAAACACCCATGTCCAGCTACTCTTGGACTCGGACATCCACAACTGGTAAAATATCGAAGGCCACGTAAGGGGTCAAGGAAAAAGAAAAAGAAAGTGAATAGAATTTGGTGAATAAAGAGATAGGTAATAGTAAGTGCACAAACTTAAAATTAATCTCATCGTATTTGTACGGTTCAGCAAGCTCAGTCGCTTTGGCCAGGTTTTCCAAATTATTCCCGCCAATTTGAAGAACAATAGGATGTTGTTCTGGAGAATATTCCAAGAATCTGTCCTGATAAAGAGTCACACTATCAGTTGTCTCAATCCCAACTAATCAGATGCACAAAAGATTCAAGAAATGACAGTAACTGTTAATGGCAGTTCAGAAATTTAAATAAATAAATAAATAACAAAAGAACTTTAATTCGCATTCCAGCCTGCTACCCTTCAGAAAATAAAACATTTACTAAATTGAAGAAGATGGAAATACAAAGGAAAGAATATATAAAAATCTGTACATCCTTTTGTGATATGTGCACACTCAAGACACAAAAGCATTAAAATTGAAATTCCAAACAGTTCCATCATAGTGTATACATTACCAACCAGGCCACTCAACGTCAACCCGTACCTACAAAAAGCATCTTAAGAATTCTACTTGGGACATTTAGCCCCACTCAACTCCAATTTTGAACTTTGAAACTCACAAAGTTTCTCTAGTTTGTCCATTTTGTCTGAAATTGTTGAAAACTTGAAACCGCCACAATCAAAAAATTCCGGCCATATTACCTATCTAAGGTGGTAGGCTCACTAATTAAGAGTACCCTGTCTAGCCTCCTGGCCTACTCTATCTCTCTTTTCTTCCTATCCCAGCGTCAGTCAGTACACAAGTGGTTTGAAAAATTTAAAGGGATTTATTTCAACTAAACACATGGAAGATATTTGTCAAACTTTTCCTTCTATTGGATGACGATCAATAAAAAATAAGCCTAATGTTCTCTTGTGAAAATAAACTTCACATTTTTCACCTAATTATGTTCTTGGTTGAAACTATTTGAAAGCTTTTCGATTCTGAGGTGACACTTCACAATTCTTTCTAGTTTTATCCAAAATGAAGTCCAATATCTCACTTGCGGCTTCCAAAAGCAATTCTAGCAGTGTATTTTCCTAGGGAAAAAAGGTAGCAAACAGAAAAAAGAGAAGCCTACTACATACACAGTACATAAAACAATAAGCCTGCTGGTCCTGCCCCCAAATTGAACTTGAACATACAGTTAGATAAATATGGCTTACCAGATTGTCCTTTTGATAGACAATTGTTTCAGCAGCAAGCATCTCAGTGTAGAGCCATGCGTTCTTTGAAATGAGCCTGGCCAGAGTCCTGTAGTGATTATCAGTCCATTCCATCATAGGAGCAACACTGCAAATTTGAAAACCAAACAACCCAAGTCCACAGAAATTAGCAGCAATTACAAATTGAATGCAATAATAAAGATAATAAATTCAAATAAACTGAAAAGTAGAGTGAGAGAGAGAGAGAGAGAGAGAGAGAGAGAGAGAGAGAGAGAGAGAATAACCTAAACCACGGAGGAGGATAGTGGGCATGGAGGTGGGTCCGAAGGGAAGAAACCATTGCGGCGGGTGTGCTTAGTAGTTGATGGGTTTGAGTGGAAGAAGAAGTGGATGTGGAATTGGATGCGGTTGTTGAAGAAGAAGTACCCTGAAATATATTAAATGACAATTTGCGACGGTTTTTGTGAAGAAAAACAGAATGAATAGGAGTAACTGAGGAATATGAATATGAATATGATGAAGTTGCTAACTTCATTTTTTTCGCTCTATTAATTAACTCACGTTCACAGAACCACAGCCTCCTCCTGCTTGACCTAGTTGAGCTTAAACTCTAGCCTCCACAAACTCGGGCGGGAGGCTGATAGCTTGATAGGGCACTTCTGGTTGAGGAAGACGACGAGGACCAACGGAAAAGGAAAGGTTGGTATCTATTGGACTTGGCGTGGAGAATATTGATTGTCATGACAAAAGTAGCCCAGCCCAGTCTTCAATGGACTGATGAAAAGGGTGTTCTTGCAAGGCCCAATCCAAAAACCGGATAATTCTCGCGGCTCTTTTTTTTTTTTTTTTTTGGGGGGCAGTAGAGTGAAGAGAAAAACTTGCATTCCTAGTTTATATCTCATCTCTCTCGTCAAGTGATAAAAACACCATAGTTTATATCCTGGACTCATGTCCCATTTTGATCTTCACGCAATCTAATTAATCACATTCACTTTGCCGTATATTTTATAATGAGCAATTTATAGGCATTCATTAATGTGAGAGATAACATGATAGATATTTACTGGTTATAAATGAATGAGGTTTGCTGAATTAGTTTGGATGAGAATTTTCAGCCATTTTGGAAAGGAATACAATTCTCATTAAGAAAACAAAAAAACAATGACCATGGGTGGCCAAGACAAGTGTTAGGGTGTCCATAGAATCAACCATTATTCAAAGGATGAGAGCCCAAAACATCTGGTGGCCCATGCTTTGCATGCCATCCAGCTCCCCAGATATATATATGTGGTGGAGAAATAACTGCTAATAACAGTTTCTTGCAGCTCCCCAGATATATATATATGTGGTGGAGAAATAACTGCTAATAACAGTTTCTTGCTAACTCTATCAAAGTGCTCTGCCACTACACTTCCATGGCGAGCTTCAGCTTCACCACCAGAATCAGAACCCCTACGCTTCAATCTCACAAACCCATCTCCAAGTTCATCTCTCAAACCAAACCCATCAAAACCCAATGTACGCTCTCCACCAATCCTTCAAAAAACCGACCAAAGCTACTCTGTCTTCGTGCAAATTCTGTGTCATCAGAAAGCTCAGTTTCAACAACACAAGATCAAGTAGACGAAGCAATTGATGAAGAAGACGATGACCCAACTGCTGAAATGAGCTATCTTGATCCGGAAACCGACCCGGAGAGCATTTCGGAGTGGGAGCTCGATTTCTGCTCCAGACCCATTTTGGATATCAGGGGAAAGAAGGTTTGGGAACTTGTAGTTTGTGACGAATCTCTTTCTCTGCAGCACACCAAGTACTTCCCCAACAATGTCATCAACAGCATTACTTTGAAGGATGCTATTGTGACCATTAGTGAAGAATTAGGGGTCCCTCTCCCAGATAAAATCCGCTACTTCAGGTAAAATTTATTTTTGTATTATGTGTGCTTTCTTGGATTGTGCATACTTGAAACCATGTCACTTGGGAATGGTTCAGTTGGTATGATTGCGTTTTGTTCAATGGATTATAGGTCACAGATGCAGACAATTATAACAAAAGCGTGCAACGAGCTTGGTATAAAACCAATTCCCAGTAAACGGGTTAGTATGTTTTTTCCTTATCAATTGTATAATTTTCGGAACTTGTATGGATAGCGAAAGCATTTTTTTCAATCACACAACTAAGTCGGAGGACATTTTTACTGATCAAGTAACTTAAGAAAGTTCAGCTGATAATAGCCTAGAGAATTTAAATGGCCGGTACAGAGTTGAAGGTTCTTCTTTATTTTTTTGTTTTGTTTTGAAATGTTCAAATACACTTGTTATTTCCTTCTCCGCTAGAGAAAGATACTGAAGATTTGCATGAATTTTATCTGGTGATTGGTACGTAACATATTCGTCTATTGGCATTTAGCCAGCTCTCTCTCTTTTGGAAAAATTGATGTTGATTGTTTTCTTTTGTTTAAAAACTATCACCAGAAAGAAATGCCCTTTGTATTGTGTTGATGTATGTTGGACTACATTAGTGGTAAGACTTATCCGTGCTTAACACTCTTGCTCAGCGGTCTAAGTAGATATTTTCGTGAACTCTAATGTAGGCTCTATAATGATGGAGCATGAGAATGGAGGATGAGGTTAAATGTAGTAAGCATTAGATAAATTTAGTATATGTTTGTCTCACTGACATGGATTTTTCTCCAAACCCAAGTAGTTGAGATTCCTCAATCCATGTATTTCGTTCTTATCCTTAATGATATGAAGCACAGATTACTACCGATGATTGTTCACACCTTTTTTGGAGCCTATGTTAACACAGATGCAGAACTTGCGTGTCTTTTGAACTAGTGTACATTAGTATAGTAATGGAGCTTGCTTTGGTTTTCTGGTAAAACTGCAATGCTCTGTCTACTTATTGTCTTGGAACTTTGCTTCTTTCAGTGTCTCTCGTTGCTTTTATGGTTGGAAGAACGCTACGAGACTGTATACACACGCCATCCTGGTTTCCAGAAAGGATCTAAGCCACTCCTTGCAGTAGATAACCCATTCCCAATGGAACTTCCAGAAAATCTTGTTGGGGAGAAATGGGCCCTTGTCCAATTGCCCTTTTCAGGTAAAGGACTTGCTAATGAAGATTTCTGAGTCTTGACAGATATAACAACTCACATCCTGTCACCTGCCCTAACCATCCAATATTTCTTTTTAACATTTCCTGTTCCCACACTAAATCTAACTCCTGTTTTCAGCTGTTCAAGAGGAAATCTCATCCTTGGACTCAAACCTCGTGTTTAGTGCGAGTTTAGATTTGGATTTGTTGGGGATTGAAATTGATGACAAGACATTGATTCCAGGATTGGCTGTTGCATCTTCACGTGCTAAACCTCTAGCAGGTGTACATTCTCTCCAATACCATCTTCTGGTCTTTCTATATCCATATAATTATTTCTTTCTTCTTATTCATATTCACCCTATCTATACACTGCAAATATCTTTGGATAGATGTTCTTCGTACAGATAGCCTAACATGTTATGTTGCTAGATTGTTAATATAAACCGTTGGTCGAGTGGACTGTAATTTGAATTTGTAGTCCAGATTGACCGTCAACCAACTTACCATGTGAAGTTCTTTGACAAGATCACAGTATCCTACATGGACAAAGACCCAATTTTTTATCAGGCCAGTGATATTCTACCCTTAGAGTGGTAGTGATAAACTTGATGAAGAAGGATTCCGGAGGTTTGCACTTCCTTGCAATCCAGGGGGACTTGGATTCGGATGATTGTGTTGGATTTTGGCTTCTACTAGACTTACCATCTCCACCTGTATAGAGTGTAATCAGTCCAAACAAATTTTAAAAAGAAATTACTCTTACACATTAGTTTCTCGGTTACATCGCTTCATATTCCTTTGCAGCTGAGTTTTCTTATTAAGGTTTTTAGCCGTTCTTGATTTTTATTACTTGGTCTCAGATCACATATGCATCATTCTATTTCTAAAAATGCTGAAAACGGGAAGTGAAACTCATTGTCAGGGGTCTGTATGTGGGTGTGAAGCTTGGGGTTCGACGTGTCATGCAAACTTGGGTTCGGGGTCCCAATCTAAATCCCAGCACCTGAATTCTGAACCACGGCTTCTTAGGGATGGTGGTGGGAGGGGGGCAGCGGAGAGTAGGGTCTGAGGGGAAGAGCGTGGGAGAGAGATAAGATAGAGTTGTCCTTAGTTTGGGAATTTTCTGTAATTGACCCAAAAAAACATAAAACAAACAAAGCAAGCAATGGAACGATGGTATATTCAGTAGCTCTTCAAATTGCTAAAATCTGAAATTCAAATTTACCTAAACGGTTAGAGATGATCTAACTTCTTTTCAGGGAGAAAATATTTTCAAATACACGTTATAGTGTTGCATTCAATAGATGGCCAAGAAACTGCTACAAAGCTACAAATCAAAAGGGCCTAGCCACAAAGGGAAACAGCATGGTGCCCAAGGTTAGAAACCAACCAAATTTAACAGGGCCCAAAAGCAAAACACTGCCAGTGCCAAAGATAAAACAGCTAAAGGAGTTACATGAGCAAGGACATAGGTAGAGCCTAACACGCGTCCATTCCTTCTAGCTGGAAAGATGGAGCTAAATGGTCTGAACAAAGATGGTCTCCCCTGCCCTCCAAGTAATCTTCTTTTTCTCATGCAAGCACTTTTGAGTCCAACGTGCCAGCTTTTGCTTCAACTTCTTGAACATCTTCGTGATTCTGCAGGGGGGGCATAGTTGACAACAAGAAGTTCTGAAAAAAAAAGATGATTTTGGAAAATTACATGAGAAATTCTTGGTGCCATAATATCAAAGAACATAAAAGTGACCTGGTACACAGTACACTACAAAAAGTTTACAAGCGTAGACCACGCTTGTTGCCTAGGATTGGATTGGATACCTTATTAGATTCAAGGTATGTTGAAATAAAAAATGCAGGTAGAGCAGAAGGATTTTTCATCGTGTGGGAAGTTATAAGGTTTCCTTCATTACTAATCCATCTTCTACCTCCAACTTGGACCAAGTGCGGAAGATGGCCTCCATTTCTTCCTTCAACATACCTTGAATCTAGTTAGTTATCCAATCCAATCCAATCATAGGCACCAAACACAGCCACACAGTAATAACAAATTAGGCAGATATACCAAACAGATAAACTGTTCAAAGGACTAACTTTCTGAAAATCAGCTGACAATTGGTTAAAGGAGAGGTATGAATCAATAAAGCTTCTTACTCTTCCATAATTCCGTGACCTTTCCCTGTGAACATTTGGTCTGCGGGGGCAATTTCAACTGGTTCAAGAACTTGTGGCTCAACAAGACCACCACGTGGTTCTGCACCACTAGAAACACTTGAAATCGGTTCCATCCCATATCCTGCCTGAATACTAGTTTGTGGAAGCTGAATAGACAAGATATGCACAACTGAGTTAATAAACCACGCAAGATATAAATTTTGGAATTTATGAAACAGAAAGGAAAGAATGTGTGCAAAAACTCACCAGTCTTGCAGAAGACGGACTGTGGCGTGAAGTGGCAGGGCCAAGGCTGTGACATTGAAGAAAATGTAGAAATTAGAAGACAACAGAGTGGTAACCAAGGGTTCTACCTTCACGAGCTTTTCTTTCATACAGCTTTTCTTACAGAAACCATCAAACAACTAATTAACCGAAACACTACAGAAAGCATATGAATACCAAAGACCTATGAAGTACTTAATTTTGCAAACACCAATGGCAATGATGCATGTTTTCAGAAGGAAACGCCAAATGATAAAAAGCTGTATCTCAAAGCTGCAACAGTATGAGTGTCTGATCTAGCAAAATGATAAAAAGCTGTATCCCAAACACGTAAATTTCTCAAAACCCACTAACATTGACAATGCCTTAAAGAAAACGTGATGAATCAACATATGCAGAGATACAGATAAGAACAGTTGATTGAATTCCTGAATTGGTCAAATTACGGTCATAATCTAACACTTCAACCTTATCTAAATTAGAAAAAGAGAATAAATAAATAAAGTAGAGTTCTTACGCTTTCTTAGTCTTCTTCAGGCTCTGAGCTTGTGGGTTGTTGTGAAGGACATGTGAGCCTTTACCGCTAGAAAGTGCATACGGGGCAAAGCGTTCCGCAATATCATCCCGATTTACAGTCCGAATTGATTCCATACGGGGCAAACCACTCTGCAATGGACGAAGATATGGAGAGTGAAATGCGGATGGACGAAGATATGGAGAGTCAAATAATAATAACCTGCATAATCTTCACATGATTAAATACATAATCATCATACTACCAAAAGAAGAGATATATAATCTCCACAAAAGTCATTCACCCATTACTCATCAATCACAATGACTGTAAGCCATGCTCCATAAGATTAAATACATCTTTTTTTTCTTCATCAGTCATGATAAAGAAGACCCTCAGCAAATCGTGCTCTTTGGCTAAAACGTTGGTATGATTCATATTCTACAATCAGCACAAAGAGCTAAGATATAACAAAAATCAGAATGCCTGGCAATTCCTCCTACTCTCCAACACAGTAATGCAAAAAAGTCAGCACACACCACTGATAAATGTACCAAAATGAAATCAGAGCATCAAAACAACATTTGGATATGTTTCCAGACAAAACTATAATGTGTATTTCAGCAGTGAAAGTCAGAGTATTGATATATAGAACACAAACTAGAATAGATCACAATATGAAACCACAAAATCATTGATGCCAATACCATAATGTGTATTTCAGCAGTCAATGTCAATATATTGTATATGCAACCCACAAATTTGATATTGTCATCACGCTCATAGAAAGAGAGAAAACTAGATACTGTCATTGTAATTCTTCCATGATTTCTAACATTGTTATACAGTCAGAGGGTTAAAGTTAGCAGGAAATGAGAAAAAATAATCAGCTCAAAACACAACAGAAAATTATAAGAAACATGAAGAAAAATCCAACAGAAAATTATAAGAAACACAACAGAAAATTATGTGAAAAGTTTCTTCTGCTTTAAATTATAAGCCGTGTAAACAAAGCTAAAGAACAAAAAAATCAACAGAAAATTGAAGAAACATGAAGAAAAATCCAAGCAACAATAACCATTGATAGAATTATGGAATGGAAGGGAGACAGAAGATAGAAGAAGAAGAAAAAGGTAGATAGATAGATAGATAGAATGACTTACATAACACAAGGCGTTTCTGCTGCTTCAGAGAGGCTGTGTATGCAATGTTAAGATGAAAAAGAAGTTGGAGTGTCTTTGAACGTGAGTTCCTATTTTTTTCAGGGTTTGGGTTGTTTTGGAATTATAGTAAAATGGTAAGGGTATTTTTGGAAGTTACTATGGGAAAACATGAATGGGAATCGTATCGACTACCCAAAAAACAACGGGCTAATTTCGTTAATAGTGGCCCATGCGAACGCAAGATAGACGTGGGACATGCTACTTTTGTCCAAAGATAGTCTTTAGGACAAAAGGGCCCAAAGATGGAAAAATAAAACGCACCAACAATAGAAAGAGGAAGCCCATCCTCCCAAAGCCTGGGATGGAAAAGCCCAGGTGCAAAAACTAATAAATCAAGTGAGTTAAAAATAAAATAAAATAAAAATTAGGTCGGCTATTTACAAGGGTCATAATGAATCAACGGAGAGAGAGAGGCGAATTCATAGCTTTTTGGGGCTATCCCAGTTTCTCAGTTTCTCAGTTTCTCAGTTTCTCAGTTCAGTGGGTGAGCAGAAGTGATAAAATTATCTGGTTTTGGTGATGAATCCATATGGGACTTAAACAAGATTTGAAACAGAAAACAAAATAAAAATTTGATCATCAGAAGAGAAAGAGAAAAAGAAAGGAGAGAGTAGTAGAAAAAACCAACCCATTTGAATTTCGACGTAATCCGGTGTCAACGATGTTGACAATGGCAGTTGACGATGGTCATTGATGATTCGGGCCTGTGTGTGTTTCAGACCGAGCCAATACTGCTTCAATTTCCACCCAGATGTCATTTCAGAAGAAACCAGCAAAGATTTGAAGAAGAAGAAAAGCAAAACCGAAGAAAACATAGCATCTGGAAAATGCAGAAAGGTCAATGAGTACAAAAGCACTCAAGCACTCAACAAGGTGCTATAAACAAAGGAAAGTACAAAAGCACGCCGATTCGCTCGACGGACACCGCGACTCTTTGTCGTGTCCTCATCTGGACAGCTTTGATGTATATATATTATTGTTTTATACGACATCACTTTCTTTTTTCCATTTTTAATTCATCTGATTTGACCGAAAAAAAACAATCATCTGATTCTCTGCAACAACTGAAAAGCCATTGTTTTCCTTGTATTTTTTTGGTTGGTCGAATTTGTCAATAGACTTTATAGCCCTTAATGTTGAATTGGTTTATAGCCCTTAATGTTGAATTCGTTCTCACTGGCACATAAGTATAAAATAATAAACGGGTTAATTATTTTATTAGTCCCTGAATTTAGACTCGATTTGCATTTGAGTACCTCGATTTCCAAAATGGTTCTTGTGGTCCTTTAACTTCACTTTCGTTAGGACAAATGGTCTTGTCGTCAATTTTGTTAACTTTTTCTGCTAAATACAGGGGCAAAATGGTATCTTTATATTAAAACAAAAAAAATGAATAAAAAATTATATCTTTAAAATAACAATAAAATCAAATTAAATAAAAAACCAACCAAAAAAAAAGAAAAATTAAGTTTGGGGGGAGTAGAAATCGAGATAGAGGGGGGGAGAGAGAGTTTAATTTTAATTTTTTATTCATATTTTAATCAATTTTGATACAAAAATACCATTTTGCCCCTGCATTTAACAGAAAAGTTAACAAAATTGACGACAGGACCATTTGTCATAATGAAAGTGAAGTTAAAGGACCACAAGAACCATTTTGGAAATCGAGGTACTCAAATGCAAATCGAGTCTAAGTTCAGGGACTAATGAAATGATTAACCCAATAATAAACAAGTAGTTCTCGTTCAATTGCAAATATGATATGAGTGTTTTAGGCAATTCATTCCAAGCTGTGTTGTTCAACAAGTAGTGACAGGACCCGATCCAAATTCCACTTTGGAATCTGAGCCGAACCCTGTACGTGTCCGACACCTGGCAAGTGTCGAGCACTTTTGACCGAAATGCCCTTCTAAGTTTCCCCAAAATTCTTTTCTCAAGTTTGACTCTTGCCGAAAATTCGACAAAGTCTCCCCTGTAATTCACTCGTTTTCCAAAAATTTTACCTGTATAAGACATGATTTTTATACTCCCAACGTTTAGTATGCACAATAATACCATACAAGCAACCAAACATCAAAGCTTTATGGCCTCAGGCCTCTCAAAGTCAAATAAAATGTTTTGCCAACAGAAACTGATCCACACCTTTGAAACAACATGAATACGCTAATAGATTTCAAAATAATTTAATTGAACAGCTTTTCAATCACTTTATCTCGCGGCTGCACCTGGTAACTCTAGGTTGCCTACGTACCCTTAACAAGGGATCAAGTCACACGTAGTTCTTTTACTTTTTACATTGCACTTGTATATCTATGTCAACTGTTAATTTTCAATGTAAATGCAAATCAGTCCAAGTTCTCATGTTGGGAATATACTCAATAATATTCATAAACTCTAAGGCGATACTTTTCAACTTTCCCAATTCTCAAAACAGTTCAAACTCATAATGTAAGTAGGCCACTCACTGAACTTCTTTTAACTCATAAATCGATTTATATATGCTTGCGTATTTTATTTTATCTGTACATATATGTAACTCAAACAAGCTCTAAAGGCACTTTTAACGTTTCCTTTGAAACTCATATAAGACTCGTATACAAATATATATATAAAATTAATTTATTACAGATAAATAGGAAAACGAGAAATTTCTTAAATAGTATTGAACACGTGAAAACTTAATGTCAATATCAATAATTTAGATAAAATATGTTTCCCTCCTTTACATGTAAATATAAACTCATCACTTAAGAAAATAATTATGAATTGTATCAAATCCTTAAAACTTAGAAAACACTATGCTCTCCACCTAGGCGTACCGCCATTTATATTCCGTCAATTCCTTTAATATGCCGTCAATTCCAATAAGAATCCATCAATTCCAATACCCTGTCAGTTACATTCTCACAGGCCTCGGAAACACAAAGTCACCCGAGCCGCATTCCTTGCAGGCCTCAGGGGACCCTTAGTCAACCTGAGCTACATTCATCGCAGAACTCGGGGGACATGTAGTCAGCCTGAGAATGCACATCCTCGCACCACATGATTCATGCGTCCCCGAAACTCATGGGGCAATGTCATAAATGACAAATCCGTTTCAGAGGCAACTTGGGTCCTGAGGTGGGTTTGAAAACTATATTCTAAAACTTATCCTGAAATTCCTCTTATTTTACAAACCATACTTAAATTCTTTTCTCAACTTCCCAAAAATCAGTTCTCAACTGACTTGAAATTTACACTACATAATGTTGAGAACTAGTATCCATAATTCTGCATCTTCCCCTACTGAGTGTATATATTTATATATTTATATATATATATATAAAATATAGATATGCACTTATATACTTAATTAACTTATTATTCACGTCGAAATCTGATTAACAAACCATTTTATCTTAATAGTAATAGATAACTAAATAAATAAATATATAAATAAATAAATAAATCAGTAAAGCCGCCAATTTCCCATCAATAAATAAACAACCACAACCCCTAGAGATTTCACCATTTCCAATAATGCATAATCTTCAAATATCGGAAATAACATTTAGTAATACTATGAAGTACTATAATATAATCTCAAACATCAAAGTAATAGAAATATTCATAATTAGCAATTTATATATATAAATATATTCATATATATTTTCATTCCATATTCATATAAACCCATAATGGGTTTCATAGTAATTTAATCAAGGAAAAGTAATAACTTTTAAAGGAAATCCCATATCGAATCAATTTCCACTCTAAACCCATTACACAAGGAATTCCATACGATAACATAAAGATAAATCCCAAAATCCCTCCAATATCAACATAGCTCCGCTAACAGTTAAGACTCGTTAATAAGGTCGTTCTAATACTTCTCAAAGGGAGAAGCTACTTCGGAAGACTCATGGTCAACCTAGGGGTCAAATTATCCAAACTTGATCAATCGGGCCTGCGGGGCCCACAACCTCTATCACCAATCCGGGAGTTCCTATAGGTTCAACACACTTTTCTAAACCTACCCTGCAAGTTTGGCCCAAACCGAACGGTCGAATCGCTCACGATCGTAAGATCGAACGGTTATTGTAAAACGCAAACTTTAACTTATTGAATCGGAACATTCGGGGCTCCGATTCACGATCCGCGAAATCCTACACAATCCTAGGAATGCCTAGATCAATTTTAAATTGGAGTCGATCCAACGGCCCGAACATATCGAACCCGGATAATGCCTAATATGCGATATTCGATCGACGATTCAACGATATCCAAATTCATATATGAGCATACCTCGTGCTCGGGACGACATTAGGAGTAATTTTAGGACCCTAAGACCGGCCAAAAATGGCCCACGCGCCGGCAGCGCGTGGGTGTCCAAAGCGATTCCGGCGGTCGGAAAATCTCCAAACTGCTGGTCAAGACTTATACCTACATGATCACCATATAGAGTGGAGCAACTTTTGTTCTTGGACCTATCCCAAAAAGTTGACGGAAGTGGCCGGAATTGGAGGCCTAAAACCGGTAGATTTTCAATAGCTTATTTAACTACCAAAAAGCATAAATTTCTCCTAATTAACACAACCAGCAGCTAGATAATGTCGAGAGGATAGAGAAGCATACCTAATTCGAAAGATTTGGTGGCCGGAAGTGAGAGAATGAGCTCCCGAAAGATTTCAAAAAAAACTGTTGGAACCGGCCTGTTTCGC
>NW_018922105.1:21334-42537 GCF_002207925.1 Prunus avium | reverse complement strand
GAGTTAACATAATATTAACAACAAATGTCATGAAGTCCCAACTTGTCACGTAGTGTCACAAATTGATCTTTCCCCAAGGCTTTTGTGAATACATCTGCCAACTGGAAGCGTGTTGGTACATATGAAGGACTAATTATTCCAGCTTGCAATTTTTCTCGAACTATGTGACAATCTATTTCAATGTGCTTCGTACGCTCTTGGAAAACTGGATTTGCTGCAGTATGCAAAGCTGCCTGATTATCACAGAACAATGATGTTGGAGCTCTTTGTGGGACCTTTAAATCCTGTAATATATAGCGCATCCAAGTGAGCTCCAAACATGTGTTAGCCGTAGCTCGATATTCGGCTTTTGCTGATGATCTAGAAACAATGGTTTGTTTCTTAGACTTCCATGAGATGGGAGAGTTTCTAAGAAATACACAATATCTAGTAACTGACCTTCTAGTGGCACGACAACCTTCCCAATCTGAATCACAAAAGGCTTTCAAGGCAAGATTATTGGAGGCAGGAAAAAACAAACGTTGACCAGGAGTACCTTTGATGTATTTAAGGATCCGTAAAGCGGCATCCCAATGAGGTTTGCGAGGCTGATGCACAAACTCACTCAATGTTCGAACAGAGTAAACTATATCAGGCCTTGTGACGGTAAGATAAATCAGTCTCCCAACCAATCTTCTGTACTTAGTTGGATCATTTAGCAACGCTCCATCTGTGGGAGTAAGCTTCAAATTTTGCTCCATAGGAAATTTGTCTAGAATTGCGCCGATAAGTCCCGAGTCTTGCAAAATATCTAGTGCATATTTTCTCTGAGACATGAAAATACCTTTCTTGGAACGGGAGAACTCAATGCCTAGAAAATATTTCAAATCTTCGAGGTCTTTGATACGGAAGCGTTGGAGAAGAAACTTTTTGAGACGTTCCATTTCTTGAAGATCATTTCCTGTGATAAGTATGTCGTCAACATAGATAAGCACTGCAGTAAATGAATTACCTTCGGCCTTGGTAAATAGTGAATAGTCAGCCTTTGATTGTTGATAACCATCCTTTTGTACACTATCTGAAAAGTTGGAAAATCAGTTTCTAGAGGCCTGTTTGAGTCCATAAAGGGATTTATTGAGCCGACATACAATGTTCTCCTCCTGTCGGCGAAGACCAGAAGGAGGCTCCATGTAAACCACTTCGTGTAAATCTCCGTGAAGGAAAGCATTTTGGATGTCCAACTGGTGGATGAACTAATTGCGGGCAGCAGCAACAGTAATGAGACATCGGAGAGTGGTGAGTTTTGCGGTGGGGGAAAAGGTCTCTTGGTAATCAATGCCCTCAACCTGAGTGTAGCCCTTAGCAACTAGCCGAGCTTTGTATCGTTCAATGGTGCCATCAGACTTGTATTTGATTTTGTAGACCTATTTGCATCCAATCGGTTTATGACCAACGGGTAAAGGAACCATACTCCATGTGTTATTTTGCTGCAAGGCCTCTAATTCTGCATGTATGGCATGTCGCCAATTTGGATCATGGATAGCTTGTGCATATGAGGTGGGCTCGGTGGTACCTGTAATGTTAGCTAGAAAAGCACAATGGGCAGAAGAAAAGCGAGAGTAAGAAAGAAAATGAGAAAGGGGATATCGAGTACCTGAAGAACGAGGCGTCGAGGCAGAATGATTGACTTGGTTGGACATGTGGCAGTCGCTATGCCATGCCGGAGGGTGTTTGGGACGAAGGGACTGACGCGAAGGTGGTATAGATTATGTGGGTTGAAGTGTTTGCTCGGAAGAGGATGAAGGGAGATGAGTTGGGTTGACCGAGTGTGAGGGGACTTCAGAGGGTGCGGAAGAAGTGGATTGGGGGGACATGGGTGAATCGTGATGGGTTAACGAATGTATGTTGGGATTATTTGGTAGGGGAAGGGTGATGGAATTATCGAGTAAGGTAGGTAGGATATGATGATGTGGTGCTTGGAGTAACGGGCTGGCAGGTGGGGTAAGGTTAACTGGTGGGTTAGACACATGGTCGTGTGTGTCTGGCACATGGGGGTGTAAGTTAGGTGAGTGCTCTGGTGAATTTGGCAAGTGGGTTGGTTGATTGATAGTGGGAAAGGGAAGTGAGGATGGCCCATTGTCAGTGATGTTAGGAAATGATGAGGGGAACACAAAATTGAGATTGGGTGGTGTAGAAATAGAGGTGATTGGAGTAACGGGCTGGCAGGTGGGGTAAGGTTAACTGGTGGGTTAGACACATGGTCGTGTGTGTCTGGCACATGGGGGTGTAAGTTAGGTGAGTGCTCTAGTGAATTTGGCAAGTGGGTTGGTTGATTGATAGTGGGAAAGGGAAGTGAGGATGGCCCATTGTCAGTGATGTTAGGAAATGATGAGGGGAACACAAAATTGAGATTGGGTGGTGTAGAAATAGATGAGAAATGGAAAATGGTTTCATAAAATTTGACATCACGACTTACAAAAAACTTGTGGGTCTCCAAATTGTAAAGTTTGTAGCCTTTTTGACCAGTGGGGAATCCAACAAAGATGCAGCGTTTGGCACGGGGATCAAATTTTTGAGTAAGATGAACAACAGTTGCATATCATAAACAACCAAAGACTTTCAGGTGATCAAATGATGGTGGCCGGTTATATAACAACTCAAAAGGTGACTTGGTGGATAAAAGTGGTGATGGTAGGCGGTTAATTAGGTAGACAGCGGTTAAGACACATTCTCCCCAGAAAGAAAGAGGTAAGTGAGATTGGAATAATAAGGCTCGTGCAACGGTGAGAATATGCCGATGTTTGCGTTCGGCAACTCCGTTTTGTTGTGGAGTGTAAACACATGTGCATTTATATTCAATTCCATTAGTTTGAAAAAAATCTCTCATGGAAAAAAAACTTAGACCCATTGTCAACTCTGATGGCTTTAATTTGGGCATAGAATTGAGTACAAGCAAAAACAACAAAAGATTTTAAAAGATGTTGAGTTTCAGACTTATGTTGCATCAAAAATACCCATGTGCATCTTGTGAAATCATCCACAATGGTAAGAAAGAAACGTGCCCCTGAATGTGTGGGAACTTTGTGTGGACCCCAAATATCACAATGTAACAAATCGAATGGAGCATGTGTTGATATAGAACTTAAAGGAAATGGAAGTCGTGTTTGTTTGGCCATGGGACAAATACTGCAATTATCATCAAAAGAAATATTTTTTGAAGTTAGGAATGGAGTCACCAATTTGAGACGAGAAGAAGACGGATGACCAAGTCGCATATGCCACAAACTGGTGGGGTGCGAAACTTGATTTGAGACAGGTGTTCTCTGTAATGGAGACATGTAGTAGAGACCACCACATTGTTTAGCCGAGCCAATTATCTTCCCTGCCAAGTCCTGCAAGACACAGAAAGTGGGAAACAAAAGGACACAACAGTTTAAAGAATTAGTGACTTTACTGGCAGACATGAGATTTAAGCGGAAAGAAGGAACACATAAAACTTTGTCTAAGTTAATGTCTGAGTTTAAAGGTACGGTGCCAGTGGAAGTGATTGGGACTGTGGATCCAGTAGGTAAATTAACAGTGGGTATTGGGCAAGATTCTGTCTTAGTGAAAAGTGTAGAATCAGAAGTGATGTGGTCAGTGGCTCCGCTATCCAAAATCCAAAGTTTAGTGAAGGCAGAATTAATTGAGACATCTGTAGAAGATGACAAACCTGAAGCATTTGCATAAGAATTGTTATTACCAAAGACACGGTTTGCATTCATTATAGATATGGCTTGAGCAGGTTGTTGAAGCTCCTTTGCAGAAGGCCTATTTGATGGGTTCGGTTGAGAAGACTGTGAATTGTAGCTTCAACAACCTGCTCATGCCATATCTATAATGAATGCATCTTGGAGACTACGAGAAGTGGCTTCAGAAGACCATGCCCCCAACACGATAAGGATCAACGCCAAACAAACACAACCCTGCAGCCGGCTAATGAACTCCATGGTAGCAAGTTGGGATTTGGTAAAGAAGAGGAATTAATGAGCAAGTATACAAAAAAGTAGACTGCTCCGCAGTTTGTATAGAGAATCGCCTTGCCATCTCCTTGGCCCAAAAATTAATCCACATGCTATTCTTCGTGCCCCATAAAATGTTCTGATATGGACCTGTATGATATATTAAATCATAAATGACTACTGGCATAGCTTACTATAAGTTATTAGCCATCCCAATGTCCTTATTATTAATAAAATAAAAATTAAACATTGTCGTTTACCATAAAATAAAAAAGAAGCCATTGTAATAACTTGGTTGACAGTAAACTTGTTATTTCCAATAAATTTAACACTGATAAATTATTATTATTATTTTCTTGGTTGAAAATTTTGGTTTTCTTGGCTTTGATAAATCTGTGTCATTTTTTGAATTTCAAGAACTTGCAACATTGGAAAAGGTTACCCGTTTCATGTAAGTTGCTCTCTTTTTTATTTTTTTGGGGTTTGAGGTGTATTTTATTCCTGCGCGATTTGGTGAAGCCTGTGACCTCAAAGTTGCGACCTGAATTCATAATAGTAGAGAGATGCATACAAAAATGACGCGGCCTGGCTTTATAATATGTACACCTGAATTTTCTTTTGACTCAAATCAGGATCATGGAAGCCAAAGACAAAATCGACATCAAAATTATATTTATAACAGAACCACAATCAATAGAAGATACTGCATGCATGCGGACCTGGGTCAGCTGCAATTGGTCCGCTGGCAATTGAAGTCATTGGTGCATTGGATACTGGTGGTGCGGCTGCAATGCTTCTAGATGGAGTGTCTCCTACCTCTGGCGCGGCTGCAATGCTGCTAGTTGGAGCCTTGGTGCCCCAGATCCCGACGTACCTAGGTTTGAAGAAGGTGATGGATGGTGTTGGTGCAGTTAAGCTCAAAGGCAATCTTAGGTTGCTAATTTGCAGCACTGCAATGTAAGAACTTTCATCAGCGGCAACATCTCGAACTACGACAGCTTGGTTACACTCTCATTAGTGTGAAGTGGTGCACAAGATTTGATTAGTGTGAAGTAAGTTTGTTTTGTTTTGTTTTTTTTATGATTGAAAAGAATGAAAGAGAGGGATTGTGATATTCTCATTAAAATATACAGGATTTAGGTAGTGCACTGATGAAAATATACAAGATTTAGGTTGGTAACCAATATAATTTAACTTTTCAAAAAAACTTAGAACTGTTTTAAAGTTATTTGATGACTTATTTTAGATTTCGTTTTCAGTGGATGTTATAAAGAATTCATAGTATTTTTTAGTGAATTTTTTGGAGTTAAGATGAAGTTTGTGTAGGTCGTCTTGAGGTTCGTATTGGGTCTGCAGCGGAACACAAGAGTCAACAGCCGTGTCCAAGTCGAGAGGTTCCAAATAGAAAAAGTGCACATAAAAACTTAAAACATTGAAATGAAATGATCATCAAACGGGCCATTTAATTATATATTCTGAAGAAAAAAATATATATTGATTACTCTTGAATTGAATAGATGTGGAATTTCATTAATGTAAAATTGATGAGTTGGGAATGATTTTACGATTTGGAATTAACAAAAAAAATTTATCAGCTGTGTAAAATTGAGATGAATGGATGTGGGATCATCGAATTAACAGCTGATGTCCTCTAAAAATTTGGTCTCTCTAGTCTAGTGCCGTCGTTTGAGTAATTGACATCTATTTTTAGGCAAGAAAGTGCGAATACATTGTCAACTGGGACTGACTGATCTTTCTACAAACCTATAGGAAATCAACTCCACCATCCATTTCTTCCACCATTTTCAACCAAACAATAAAAAAAGTTCCTGCATATTTGGCGGCACGAAGACTTACTCTTTTCCTCAAACACATATAAAGAGATGCCTCTTCGATCCATTGGGACGCAGGCACCTCTCTCATTCTTTCTTTGTTTGTCTCTACCTTTTAATCAACACATATATAGATATCAATTGATATCAAGATGTATTTTATCAGGCTCAACACACCCATTACTTATATCTTCCTCTCTTTCTTTTTCGTCTTCTTTTCTTCATCGTCTGCTTTCAACATCACTGAAGTTCTAAACAAGTACCCGGACTTCAGCATCTTCAACGACTACCTGACCCGAACCCAAGTTTCCAGGCAGATCAATGAGCACCGAGTCGTGACGATTCTCGCGGTCAACAATGCCGCCATGTCCTCATTAATAGGAAAATCAATGGACCTCATCAACAAAGTGATGCGCATCCACGTATTTTTGGACTACTATACCCTCAATAAGTTGAAGAACTTGCCATCTTCGCAGCCTTCCCAAGTGACCACACTGCTGGAATCTCCTGACCAACAACGCTACTTGAACATCACAAATGTTGGCACCGTCTCAATTGTTTCGGGTGCTGGTTCTGAGAAAGTAGGTGTCCTTCGAGATATGTATCCTGACGACATTTATAAGACATCAATTGTGGAAGTTAGCAATGTAATTATGCCTTCAAGCTTGTTAACTACTTCACCCTCATCACCATCACCTTCTCCACCATCTTCAGTGCCTTCTCCGCCTTCATGAGTACCTCCTTCTCCGCCATCTTCGGTACCTTCTCCGCCCTCATCAGTTCCTTCTTCATCCACTTTCAACATCACCAAAATTCTATTCGACTATCCAGATTTCACCACATTCAATACCTACCTCACCGACACCCAAGTTTGTGACCAAATCAATGCAGGTTCCTCCGTCACGGTCCTTGCAGTTAACAATGCCGTGTGGGACTCCTCTTGCTTTGCTTAGAGTTTCTTCTAGTTGCTTGGTCAGTTATGGTGTCAACAGCCGACATTAAGAAGAAGGTGCTAAGCCTCCATGTTATTGCAGGCTACTATACCCTCAACAAATTCAGGAGCTTGCCAAATTCGCAAACAACCCAACTGAACACAATGCTCCAAGCTTCTTTCCAATCAGTAGGCTTTCAAGGCTTGTTGAACGTCACAAATGGGGACACCGTCTCGCTTGTTTCCGCTTCCGGTTCTGAAAAAGCACAGCTAGTTAAAGATATATACACTGATGATTTCAAAATATCAGTCGTTGAAATTAGCAGTCTAATTTTTCCTTCAGACTCACCAACTTCACCGCCTTCATCTCCTTCTGCATCCCCTCCTTGTGCATCCACTTCATCGCCTCCTTCATCCACACCTTCTTCATCATCTCCCTTTGACATCACCAGAACTATAACCGGAAGCCCTGATTTCAACCTCTTTAACACCTACCTTACTCAAACCCAAGTAGCTAACCAGATCAATGAACGTAAAACCATGACAATCTTCGTGGTCAACAACGGTGCCATGACCTATTTAGTAGACAAACCAATGGAGATTAAGAAAAAGGTTTTGAGTCTCCATGTTATCATGGACTACTATACCGTCCAAAAGTTCCACAACTTGCCGGTTTCTCAGCCCACTCGAATAAACACACTGCTCCAAGTTACTGACCAGCCAAGTGCCCAACAAGGCTTTGTGAACGTCACAAATGGGGACACCATCTCGATTGTTTCAGCTGCTGGTTCAGACCAAGCAGTCGTAGTTCGAGATATTGCTGCTGATGAAAGTTCTTACATATCAGTAGTGCAAATTAGTAATCTAATATTGCCTTCAAGCTTAACTGCACCAACCCCATCACCTTCTTCAAACCCAGGTAAGTTGCGATCTGCAGCGCCAGTCAAGGCTCCAAATAGCAGCATTGCAGCCGCACCAAAGGTAGGAGACACTACATCTAGCAGCATTGCAGCCGCACCAGTATCCAATGCACCAATGACTTCAATTGCCAGCGGACCAATTGGAGCTGCCCCAGCTCTGCATGCATCTGCAGTCTCTTCTATTGATTGTGCTTCTATTGTAACTATGATTTTGGTATCGGCTTTTTCTCTGGCTTCTGTGATCCTGATTTTGAGTCATAAGAAAAGTCAGGTTTGCATATTATAAAGCCAGGCTCCATCATTTTTGTATGCATCTCTACTATTATAAATTCAGGTTACAACTTTGAGTTCGTAGAGTTTACCAAAACAAGCAAGAAAAAAATACACCTCAAACCAAAACAAAAAAGAGCAACTTAAATGAAACTGGCAACCTTTTCCAATGTTGGAAGATGTCATATCACGAGCTCCAGTTTCCTCCCCAATTGATCAAAAAGAAAAATGGTGTAAGCGAGATGCTTTTTGCATTTGTAGCCAAGTTGAGTTTTGCATTTTAAGAAGGGAACCCAACGATTTGGAAGAAATTTAATCATCAACATTTCAATCTTTTGGGGGACCTTCCCGTCCTTTCCTTACTCATAATGATTCTGCAAGAAAACAATAACATAATAAAAATTTCAAAATCGAAAAGAGAGAGAGAGAGAGAGAGAGAGAGAGAGAGAGAGAGAAGGTCTTTGTTGAAATGTATGCATGTCACATGCCTCACCATATGAGGTGTGATGTGTGTTGCTCTGATATACCACTTGTTGGTTTATGTGGTGAAGGGGTTTAGGACAATAAGACAATAGTTGAAACAAAGTAATTTTATTATATTGGAGTACATAGCTTGGTGTTGGCCTCTTTCTTAGCTTATTTTGGCTTATTGGCCACCACACTTGATTTAGAATAATTTGCGCTATTTGGCCCTTCACTTAGATTGGTGAGCTTATTGGCTCCTCAACATAGCTTTGTTTGGGTAGCTCTTGGCTCCCTAGTTTGGGAGTTCTTTTCATTGGACTCTACATAGATTGGGAGTTGGTGGATGACTCCAACTTATATGATTACAACTATGCCTATTTATAGGCTTTGATTGCCGACATACACAGCCACCGACTTGGGCTCTTCATAGCTTAGCCACATATGTGTCTTATACTAGAATGTTCTTTAAACTTCAATTGCTTTTGTTTCGTTGTTCCACCGCCTTGAGCATTCAGCCACTGCTAGCTTGTTCTAGAATTGTGTAGAACACAAATGAGCATTATTTTTTCAACATCCATAAACGAGAAGGAACTTGTTAGAACATTCGATCAAGAGAAAATGCAATGGAAAGTTAGAGGCCCATTGTAAAGAGTTCCACCAATTAACTTATAATTTTGTAACTGCTACCATTCACACGAACATTTGAAGGATTTGTGTTTTGTTCTAGTTTCCTATTATGCAAGTTTGGAAGTACCAATTTCTAAGGTTTTTGTCCTTTTAAAACGAGCATTTCGTTTTACAAAATTCGATGAAGCGAAATTTCTAGAAATTAACACTCGTATACTGTTCAATTATTTTTGCAATTTTTGCAATTAATACATGCATCTTCTTGCTATATTCAATTACAATTAGGGAAGGATTTTCCTTTAGTTCAACAACTTTTAATTTCCTCATCGTTTTATCACTCAACTTTTATCTCATTGGAATTATCTTTTTCTAGCTACATTTATTTGGGGAAAAAAAAATATTCTCTGGAATATTCGATCACGTGAAATGACAAGAAATTTTAAAACTGTGTCAGAAGCCGTTTCGGTTAGCTTTAAATTTTTCAGAGAAGCCATTTCGGTTAGCTTTAAACTGTGTCAGAATTGCTACATCTGTGGTTTTTGTAACTTCACGTGAAACCAGTGAACAATTTGTCTGTAGTTAATCAAGCCTTGATCCACCATTGATTTTATCGACCAAGTTTTTTCTTATAAATACCTTTCTGCCCAACCTTCTTTCCAAATATTGTACATAGCTCGTATGTTCATAGTTTCTTCCTTTGATCATGGTTACCAGTTTAGAACTGGAGAATCTGATCTTATATTTTAGTGGGAGGAGGAAGAAGTGGAGAAAGAGGGGAAGGGAAAAACAAAAGGGGAGAGGTAAGCTTGAGAGGCTGTTAAATATACTTAGATTAAGAAACTTATCTTATTGTAGAAATGCGTGGCATGGGAGAAATGGGAATTTGAGAGATGCCCTGGTAAGACAAGGCACCTAAGAAGGCATTTCCATTGGAAAATCTAGCCGCCCTCTTTGAAGGGTTTCGCGGTGCAGTTTCCACAGGCATCAAAGGTTTTGTGTTGGCCATTTTTGCAGAGGTGACAACAGGCTTGATGTCCCTACTACTGGTGGTGCCCTTCCTGCATGGAATTTACACAAGTTCATATCTTTGAGGAAGAATGGACGATACAAGAGTTGAATTCAAGTGAATGTCACAGGTCAAAGCAAACTAAATACACAGAGAGTCTTAATTAGAAGGGATTTCAATCTGAAACTAGCAAATTGTCTCAAAATTAATGGTACTGCAGTCATGAATGTATTCTGTGGTAATCCTTGAAAGTACGTATATTCCTGTATATATTTGTATAAATATACACGCGTGTATGGCCATATAATGAATTCAGCATAGCACGAGGCAGAATTTTAGATATGTTATGTATTCTAAGAATCAGAAATCTTGCCTAACTTGTTTCAAGTGCCACATTATGCTGAACATAAAATCATGGGCAACACTTCTGTTTTGATCCTTTATTTACCTATTCATTGGTTTACCAGAAAACAAATTGGTAGGTATATAAAGGAAAATTTCTAGTATTTAGTTAATTTCTTAATGCAATTTCAGATTAAAAACTCTATCTGTCTACTATGTTAAAAAATAATAATAAAAAAATAAAAAAATAATTTTTACAATGAGTAGTTTAGATACTTGCAATTGAGTTAAGGAAATCTAGATATATGATGCATCAATTAGTCAATTCAATAAAGAAAAAAAAAACAACATACATTATTATTTTATTTTTCGTTTCGTATTATATTAAACCATACATACGTATCAAAGTCGTAATTTTTTTTTCTTCTCATATTTTCATGTATATACATATGTATTTTGATCAATCTATCTTCAAACAAAAAAAATGACACATCAATCTGTGATAACATGTAAGCCGCTGATGTCCTCCAAAACAATGGTGTAGTTTCTGAGATAACATCTATTTTTAGGCATTAAGTACGAATACCAATACTAGGACTGAATCTTGTGACAAACTTAGAAATCAAATTCAACATCTAAAATCTATTTTAAGACATTAAGTGGGAGGAAGTGCGAATACATTGTCAACTGGGACTGACTCTTCATACAAACTTAGAAATCAACTTTACCATTCATCTTTCTGCATCATTTTCAACCAATGAAAACATGTTCCTGCAAATCTGGCAGGACGAAGACTTGCTCTTCCTCAAACACATATAAATAGATGCCTTTTGAATCCACTCCAACACAGACCCCTCTCCCATTCCTTGCCTGATCTTTTGCTTCTCTGTCAAATCAAGATGCATCTTACCAGGCTCAACGCACCCGTTACTTATTTCTTGCTCTCTTTCTTTTTTGTTTTCTTTTCTTCATCGACTGCTTACAACATCACCGAAGTTCTAAACAAGTACCCTGATTTCAGCATCTTCAATGACTACCTCACCAGAACCAAAGTTTCTAACCAGATCAATGAACACAGAATTATGACGGTCCTCGTGGTCAACAATGCGGCCATGTCATCTTTAGTAGGAAAATCAATAGACGTGATCAACAAGGTGATGCGCATCCACGTATTTCTGGACTACTATACCCTCAGTAAGTTCAAGAGCTTGCCTACTTCACAGCCTGCCCAACTGACCACACTGTTTGAATCTCCTGACCAACACCGCTACCTGAACGTCACAAATGGGGGCACCGTCTCAATTGTTTCCGCTGCTGGTTCGGAGAAAGTAGAGGTAGTTCGAGATATTTCTCCTGACGACATTTATAAGACATCAATTGTGGAAGTGAGCAATGTAATTCTACCTTCAACCATAAGTACTTCTCCATCATCACCATCTCCGACAGTAGCGTCGTCACCTTCTCCAACAGTAGCGTCATCACCTTCAACACATTCTACATCACCTTCTCCATCACCTTCTCCATCAGTACCTTCCCCATCCCCATCTTCTTCATCATCTGCTTTCAATATCACCCAAATTCTAAACAAGTACCCAGAATTCAGCATATTCAATGACTACCTGACACGAACTCAAGTTTCTAACCAGATCAATGAACGCAGAACCCTCACGATCCTCGTGGCCAACAATGAAGCCATGTCCTCATTAGTAGGACAACCAATGGACGTCATTAGAAAGGTGTTGAGCCTCCAGGTAGTCCTGGACTACTATAACGTCCAAAAGTTCCACAACTTGCCTGTTTCGAAGCCCACTCGAATAATCACACTGCTCGAAGCTGCTGACAAACCAAGTGGCCAACAAGGCTTTGTGAACATCACAAACGGGGACACTATCTCGATTGTTTCAGGTGCTGGTTCTGACCAAGCACTAGTAGTTCGAGATGTTGCTGCTGATGAGCTTTCTACTATATCAGTGGTGCAAATTAACAAGGTAATAGTGCCTTCAGGCTTAACTTCACCACCCTCTTTATCACCTTCTCCATCAATACCTTCATCACCTTCTTCCTCAATTTTCAACATCACCAAAATTCTAAACAATTATCCAGAATTCAGCCAATTCAATGCCTACCTGACCGACACCCAAGTTTGTGACCAGATCAATGCACGTACAACTGTCACGGTTCTTGTTGTCAACAATGCCGCCATGTCTTCCTTAGTAGGAAAATCAACTGAGATTAAGAAAAGGGTACTAAGCCTCCACGTTATTACGGATTACTATACCTCTCAAAGTTTCCACAACTTTCCTACTTCGAAGACCACCCAATTGACCACACTGCTCCAAGTTTCTTTTCAATCAAATGGGTTTCAAGGTTTGTTGAATGCCACAAGTGGGGATGCGGTCTCGATTGTTTCCGCTGCTGGTTCTGACAAAGTAGAAGTAGTTAAAGATATATTTACTGAGAATTTGAAAATATCAGTAGTGCAAATTAACAATCTAATTGTTCCTTCTGACTCAACTTCACCTTCTCCATCACCTTCTCCATCAGAGTCCTCTCCTTCAGTACCTTCTTCATCAGCTCCTTCTTCATCAGCTGCTTTTGACATCACCAAAATTCTAAGCAGCAACTCAGATTTCAACCTCTTCAACAACTACCTGACCCAAACCCAAGTTGCTAACCAGATCAATGAACACAAAACCATGACACTCTTCGTGGTCAACAATGGCGACATGACCTCATTAGTAGACAAACCAATGGAGATTAAGAAAAAGGTCTTAAGCCTCCACGTTATCATGGACTATTATACTGTCCAAAAGTTCCATAACTTGCCTGTTTCGCAGCCCACTCGAATAAACACACTGCTCCAAGTTACTGATGAACCAAGTGGCCAACAAGGCTTCGTGAACGTTACAAATGGTGACACAATCTCAATTGTTTCAGCTGCGGGTTCTGACCAAGCAGTGGTTGTTCGAGATGTTGCTGATAAAACTAATACCATATCAGTGGTGCAAATTAGCAATCTAATACTGCCTTCAGGCTTAATTGCACCGACTTCATCACCTTCTCCATCAAATTCTTCAAACCCAGGTAAGTCGCGAGCTGCCGCACCAGTCCAGGTTCCATCTAGAAGCATTGCATCCGCACCAAACCTGGGCGGCGCACCATTGCCAAATGCACCAAACATGGGCAACGCACCATTGCCAAACGCACCAAACATGGGCAACGCACCATTGACAAACGCACCAAACCTGGCCAGTGCACCATTGCCAAACGCACCAAACATGGGCAGCGCACCATTGTCAAACACACCAACCATGGGAGTCGCACCAATATCCGACCCACCAATGAGTGTGGCTCTTTCACCTGAGTCACCATTGTCGAATGCATTTGCTGCAGGCCCACAGTCATCTGGGACTCCTGCAAGGTTTTCTATGAATTGTGCTTCTGTGCTAACCATAATTTTGGTGTCCACTTTGCCTCTAATTTCCGTGATACTGATTTGAGTTAGAAGAAGCATCAGGTTCATGACCACAGAATAAGGAAGAAGTGTCACATGGTAAAGTAGGTGATTTGATTTTTTGTTTTTGGTGTATGCAGCTTTCAGTTGTATTGTATTAATTAGTTTCTAGGGATGCAGTTAGTGTTTTTTAGTTGATGTACTCACTTTGGCTCTGTTTTGCAAGAACCAGACAACTTTAGCAATAAAATTTCATCATTGCTTTTCATTGTCTTTCCCTTTTCTCTCTTCCTCTCCAAGGTTTTCAAATGGTATCAAAATCCAGAGCCATTAACTATTTGAATTTCTCATTTATATAAGACTTGGCCAAATTTTTGGTTAATTTCTTTATAAGATCCCCAGAATTCTTAAATAGTTTAATAAAATTAAAACAAGAAAGATTGTTGATTGCATCAATTAGTAATTATTTTATAAACGCTAAAGTGGAAGAAATCAAGTCCTTTACATTGTCAATTTCTAAGTCTATTGATTTCTGAAAAGACTTGGCTTCTGACTCTGCTATGGTGGCTTCCATGGCTTGAGAGGCTAACGCATCGATGACCGTCTCACTCGCACCAATTTGCGACTTGATTTCTTGCAACTCCAGCAAAAGTTGTGCTCGATCATACTCATCAGCTTCTATTTGTGCACGAAGTCTTTTCTCTCTTAGTTCTATCATCTCGAGCTCTTTGACGCTGGCCTCTACCTCACTAAGAAGAGCCATTTGTTTAGCCCTATGCGCCCGATATTTCTTCACAAGGTCAGCATGATCCACACCTTCATCAGGCACCTCTCAGAGCTTAAGAGCATTACCCAAAATTTTATCCAACCATTGCATTAGAGATAGACCAGTCGAAGCCAAGAAAGGCTTGATTTCAGAAGTTCTTTGAAGTAGGGTCCTCATTCTGATAAGCATATCCAAATTCTGAAGAACTTGGAAACCCGGAGTTTCCAGTTTGATCAGCATTTGGTCCAGTTCTGCTTTGATTGGCTTACAAGCCTCATCTGGGCTCTTGAAGTTCTGCAGAAATGCTCTCCCAGCTACACTATTATGCACAACAGTTATAGCAACTTCTTGAGTTGAACTACTAAGGTTTGGAGTTTTTGCACTTGAAGAGCTTTCTCCTTGGTTCAAGATTGGGAACAACACTTGACTCACTGCCGGACAAACTACTGGCTCAGCAGGAATTTCTACTTCTTTAGCTCCGGGAGTTTCTAGGGCAGCCACTGTTTTATTCACTTGATAAGACAAAGGCAACTATTGTCAACTTTTGCTTAATAAACCTCAAAATCAAAATCAAAGTAAACTTTGAATTACCTAAGGTAGGGTTTGCTTTGTCCCAGCCTCCACAATTGCCACAGGATCTACAGTCACTACAGCTTTCTGAAAATTATTTGTAGAAAAGAAGTTTTGTCAGTTTTCTTTGAGCCAACGAAATGAACAAAAGTCAAAATTTAGACTAAAGAGGAAACATATCTGAGTTGGAGATATGACTTGACTTTCCTCCACTTCATCTGGAGGCAAGATCAGCTTTCGCCTTTTTTCTCTCCTCTCCACTACTGATAGAACAAAGACAGAAGATTAGAAACACCTCAGAATCACCAAGGGGTGATGTGACCAAGAAGAAACAGTTTGTTCTTACCATCAATAGGCTCAAGATCAGGCAGACTTGACCCCATTCCCTGATCCGCCTCATCCTGGTTCATCACGGTCAAGTCTAGGGCTTAATGGATGGTGTCGGATCTTCTCCTTTTCTTGATAAGGGGAGCTTCTTCATCTTCTGGCAGTTCTTCTTCAATAATGGGAAATATCAGTGATCTCCCTAGAACTAAGCCCAATGAAGATTGAGAAGTAGACACTTGCATACTTGAGCTCTCCCCTTTATTAGAAACCTCAAACAAGGCTGCATCATAACCCAAAATGGAGATTTTCTGCTTCTGTGCTTCTGTGCTAACCATAATTTTGGTGTCCACTTTGCCTCTAATTTCCGTGATACTGATTTGAGTTAGAAGAAACATCAGGTTCATGACTATAAGGAAGAAAAGTCACATGGTAAAGTAGGTGATTTGATTTTTTGTTCTTGGTGTGTGCAGCTTTAAGTTGTATTGTATTAATTAGTTTCTAGGGATGCAGTTAGTGTTTTTTAGTTGATGTACTCACTTTGGCTCTGTTTTGCAAGAACCAGACAACTTTAGCAATAAAATTTCCTCATTGCTTTTCATTGTCTTTCCCTTTTCTCTCTTCCTCTCCAAGGTTTTCAAATAGTATCAGAATCCAGAGCCATTGTTGACACACATGATCTCAAAGTTCCCATAGGTCTAGCATTAGATCAATCTAAGATCAATTTTCTACTTTCCATACTAGTCATTTGATTAATTGAAATCAAATTTTGAAATTGATATTGAAAGATTAAATTTTTTATTTAGGGATTTAGGAATTACCTCTTATGGCTTGGTCTAATGGCTTACCAGAAGCTGCTACTCTGCTCAGCCACACCACAAAGATTTATATTCTGGTAAGAGGAATTTTGTCTATCGGCTAAAAACCAGAGACAGCCAAAACACCAGAAAAGAGTCAAATTTCAGTATCAAGTTTTATAAAAGTCCCAAAAATATATGTTCTTCCTTCCTCAACTCATTAGCCAGTAGCCACAAATCCCAATTTTTGTTTGCTGGCTTTAAGGGCTTTCTTTATCTTGTCGGGCCGAAGTTTCAAAAGGTTTGGCCCGGGGCTAGATGGGCTAGGCTGTCATGAGCCTAAACGGGTCGGCTTTTTATAAAAAATATTTATTTATTTATTAAATTTTTTTAAAATCTTTTTGTTACACATTTGTTTTGTCAAAAGAAGCTAACACAACGTACCATTGGCTCGACTTCAATGAAGGCGGTGGAACGACGATTGACGGCTAGGGGCGGGAGAGGTAGAGGTGGAGCAGAGAGAGAGATATGATGAGGAGTGTAGAGCAGAGAGAGACAGAGAGAGAGTGATGATGAGAGGGAGTTGCGGCTAGGGTTGAAACGAAGGAAGAAGAGAGAGAGGCTCGCGCAAGGGAGAGAGAATGGAGTCCGGGAGTATTAGTTTTGGAGTCCAATCAGGTGTGCTAGGGTACATGGTACACTTTCAACTAATCACTCAAGCCTTGCCACATGTAAACTAAATTAAACAAATAATAAATTGATTTATAATCGGTCTGGTTTGGTTTAGGACAGTTTTCAAACCTCCCAAACCGCAACCGAACCAAACCAAGCCGGTTCGGATCGGTTTTTCAAACTGTTGACTTTTTCTTTGGTCAAAACCAAACCAAACCAAACCAATATAATCGGTTCGGCCGGTGTAACCGGATCGGCCGGATTGATGCCCACCCCTACTTGTTTGTTACAAAATTTTAGACAACATTGAAAAAATTAAGTTAATTTATAACATATGTAATCAAAATAAGAAGTTTATTAGTTTATCATACATATCACAATATTTTGATTAAGTATAAAATGAGGTTAGGGAGTGCATAAATTAAATATTAAAGAAAAGAAGGGCATAGGCGGGCAGGTTAAGGGTTTTAAATCCTAAGCCCAACCCTTACCCAACCTTAGAGCGGTCCAATTCGAGCGGACGTAACCATCGAACCTCAGGCTACCCACTTTGGCCCGCAAGCCACGAGCTAAATGATGATCCCCAGTTGTCACTATTAATTTAAATATATTTTGTGAAGGAAAAAAACAAGTTCAAAATTTGAAAAATTCAATCCAGATCGATCAAAATAATAAAATGAATTTAATTTTAATCGGCCAATGGGATTTAGCCTAATGGAAAGGGCCTTGACTTGCAGACCAGTGATCTAAGGTTCGAACCTTCATGGACGAGAAAACCACCCCTCTCCCAATATCGCTTGTATTAAAAAAAAATATTAATTTTAATTGGATTTTGGTTTGGATAGGAGGTGGGTTTTATGATGTTGAAAATCGATTAAAACAGAATCAATTCAAATTTTTTCCACTGATTCTATTGGTTCTAAAGCAAGTTACAATAAATTGTTTATGTGTTTCAATTGTAGTGAATTTTGGTTTTTTCTCTTCAATTTTTTTTTTTTGCTGCAATTTTTTTTTTTATATTGTTAATTAGCTATGTTGCAAGAAGTTTGTATATAGATCTTAGAGCACCTCCACCCCAAAAGGTAAGGCAAGACAAGGTTTGACTCTATTCACGTGAATAGTGGCAGCCTTGCCTTTTTTGGTTCCACCCCAAAGGGCAAGGGCAAGGGCAAATACTATTCATTTTACTTTATTTTCTATTTTTTTTATACTTAATTAATTTTGATAAGCTTTTTAGATAATATTTTCAGTTGCCACGTGTCACTATTTATTATAAAATTCTCACTTAAAATTTCAGATAACATTTTCGGGTAAAATTTTCAAATTAAATTTTCGGTTGCCATGTGTCCATATTTATTATAAAATTCACATCTCACTCATCATACAATTGAAATACCTACTCACTCATCATACAATTGAAATACTCCCGATCCTCATAGTCCGACATAATGGAGTACAAGAACGACTCAATTATTGGTAGAGGCGGTTCCACCGGATCACAACGTGGGGGAATATTATCCTTCGGAGGACGTAACAGTGCCATTATTTCATACACGGAACGCACCACTGGAACCGACTACGGGCATTGTTCACTTGAGGAGCCATGTGTAATGGTTTTCCTCTTTTTTATTTTGCCTTGAATAATTTATTAAAAAAATGAAATTGGAAATGCAAGAAATATTTTTTTTTTTAAATGACATTAAATTGAATAAAACGGAAATTTTTTTTTTTACCTCGTCGCCAAGATTTTGACCTCTTCGAATGTTTGTCCACGACCCTCCGGCTTCGATGGTAGAGGCCATTTGTATTTTTGCACAAATGGAATTTTGTAGTAGAAAATTTGGTGTGAAAAGTGAAAAATATTGGAAGGAGATGAGTTTGTATGAAGATTTAGTGTGGAAAGTGAATAAAATTGTCAGGTATTTATAGGGAGAAAATCCAGAATTTTTGGGTACTTTTTTTAAAAAATTTGAATTTTTTTTTTCGAATTTTTTTGCAATTTTTTTACCCAAAAAAATCAAGATTGTCGGATTTCTGGAAAAAATTACATCGGAGCATCCGGGAAGTGCCACGTGGCGTATTCCCATTGGGGCCTGTTAGCGGTGACGTCAACGAGCGTAAATCAAATTTTTTTTACTATTGGCGCGTGAAATTCATGCGCCAACAGTAAAAAAAAATTTGAATTGCGCTCACTGACGTCAGCGCCTTTCGAGCTGCAGCCCGGTTAGGATTTGCCCTTGGACTTGCCCGGGCTGATTGGTCCCAGGGCTTGCCCGAGCTGGTGTCGTCGCACTGGAGTTGGATTTTGGCTCTCGGGGGGCCTGTTGCCAGGGCAGGCCTTTTGCGCTGCACATGCTCTTATGAATTTGATTGCTTAGTTTCATTACTATGGTATATTTTTGTTTCATTCATTCATATATATTATATGTTAGATTGTACCAATCCATTCCAACTATAATATAATAGTTGGATGGAATTGGTTTATAATATGGCAAATCCAAATTGTAATTGAATTATATGCGAATTCTTCAAAATATGATGAAAATGGAACCAATGCACACTCCTAAGTGAAAATACAAAACCCCTAAAAGAAAAGGAAAAAAAATTATACAAACTTGGACGGAGAACCGGAAAGTCATTTTCAAATATGAAAAAAAAAATTGATGAATATAATTTCTCCTATCTCTTGCGTTGAAGCCGTTGCAGCACCCTACCAAACATATAGGTCAGTTTTCTTAATATTAATATTTTGTTTTCTTCTCTGGATTCATTTTTCTGCGTTCCGTTTTGCCCATTTTTTCAATATGATGCTTTCTTTATTTTTAGTACAAGGTTTATGGATTTTGTTGAGCACAATTTCTAATGCTTTCTTTTGACCGATTAAGGTTTAATTTTAGGTGCAGAATCTGGAAAGTGTATAAGGCTTGTAGTACTGACTTTTGTTGTCTAGTTAAAATATTATTGTTTTGTTGTGTTTTTAGTGAGGGTAGATTTGAATATACATAAGACATTGAGATAGGTCATAACTACAATTGTCACCGTCTCCGTCGTAGCACGATATTGTCCGCTTTGGGCCCCCCTCTCTGCCCTCACAGTTTTGTTTCTGGGAGCTCACGAGCAACTTCCCAGTGGGTCACCCATCCTGAGATTGCTTTGGCCCCCAACTCGCTTAACTTCGGAGTTCTCATGACTCCGAAGCCAGTATTCTCCCAAAAGGCCTCGTGCTAGATGGAGGTGGGCATGTACATATAAGGCACATCACTCCCTCTCCGTTGGTCGATGTGGGATCTTACAACAATATATCATTTGACCACTCAATTGAGTTATTTGAAATTTATGACATTTGTGTATCTTTATAATTTTCTATAGTTTTTTTTTTTTTGGTTTCCCAAGGTATCCCCAAACATGGCCCAGGCCTAATCCTCCGAGGTATTGTCGGGTGCATATGCAGGGGCCTCTCCCAAGAAAGTTTTCTGCATCCACAAGGGCTCGAACCCGAGACCATTTTCTATAGTTATTTGTTCTACTAAAAAAAACACAATAACTAGCCGTTGACATTAGGCTATAGATATGTAATCCTTCAAATAATTTTATTTGAGGGACATCCTTTAGGGTCCCTTACGAAAAAAAAATTTAACAATCCAAACCATCCATTTTTTATGTCTGCATTCATAGATCATTCTTGCAAAAAGTTAGACAAATTGGAAACCGTTTCGATATCCAATTGTATCCTACAAAATCAATGAACATGGTGCTTTAAAAAAGTACTAAAATTTCAATAATTCTATTAAGTGGTCAAATGATATTAGATTGAAGTGATTTTTTGTAGAGTTGATCTTTGAATGAGCTTCCATTGAGGGATCTTTCAAATAAGCTTATTTGAGGGACACCCTTGTGTTCGGTTCATTTTTACACATGATTTTTCATGTTATTCACCCACTATTTTGAGTTAGTTCTTGACATTTTATAGCTTTTTACTTCCTTTTTGTGTTTTGTTAGATTTTACCTTGGTTGGAATGAAAATGAGCTAAAAGTGCATTATTGGTTATAAACTTTGTTTTTGTTCATTTTCGTAGGTCAACTTCTTGGCCTGGGATCAACATGCTCTGGTGCTCGGATGAGGTCATGATCTTCATGAGACTTGTTCCAATGGATGTTAACTACAACATATCCAAATTTGAGCTCCATTGGACAAGTATTGCCTATCCAACCAATCCAGCATGTTACCACAGCTCTGGAAATCCGGA
>NW_018922105.1:8656-20341 GCF_002207925.1 Prunus avium | reverse complement strand
ACGGTTGGAAAGTTATAGGCAAAACACTGGACAGAGGTCGAAACTGAAAAGCAGAGAATTTCGACTCTGTGCAAAACGACCGGTCGCTTTCACCTAACGACCGGTCGCTCATCACGTCCAAATTTGAGTTTCGACTCTGCCAAAAACGACCGGTTGTCACTGTTCATTTTTCACTGTTCACGATACTATTTACAAGTTTCGACTCTGCCCAAAAACGACCGGTCGCTTTAGTACTGTTCATAGGTGATAAAAGGGTGATAGAAAGTGTTGTTTGTGTTTTTCTTTAGTTTTCTTGTGTTGTTTCATTTCTTTTACACTTCTTTACTCATTTCTAGTTTCCCTCTTTCATTTGTGCATTTGTGGTGTGTTAATTAAGTGTTCTCTTTGTACTCGAATTAGAACTTATAGGAAACCGACAAGTTCTTCGTGGGATCGACCCCGTACTTACATAATCTATATCTCAATAGATTCGTGCACTTGCGGTTATTTTTAATTGGTTGTTTGCACATTAATTTGTGTCCTTTTAGGAATGCAACACCTTGTAGGGCCCACTTCGCATTGTATTTCACTAATCCAAACCGTCTATCATTCAAAGATCATCTCTACAAAAAATCACTTGAATCATATATCATTTGAGCAGTCAATTAAATTATTGAAATTTTCGTATTTTCTTAAAGTACCATGTTCATTGATTTGGTAGGACAAAATTAAATGTCTAAATGATTTCCGATTTATCTAATTTTTTGCAAGGATGATCTATGAATGAAGACCTAAAAAAATAGATGGTTTGGATCGTTGAACAATAATTTTATTTGAGGAATCCCTCAATAAAAGGGGATTCTGTATATATATAGTCCATTTCTATTGAAGGATGCCCTTTGAGGTCTCGTACAATTTTTTTTTTTTTAACGATCCAAACCATCTATTTTTCACATATTCATTCAGAGATCATCCTTGCAAACAATCATGCAAATTGAAAATCATTAAGGCATCTAATTGAGATAACAAAATCATTGAACACGGTACTTCAAGAAAGTACTTGAATGAGTGGTCAAATGATATCGGATTCAAGTGATTTTTTTGTAGGGATGATCTTTGAATGGATGTCTATAAAATAGATAATTTGGGTTAGTGAAATACAATGCAGAGTGGGGCCCTATAAGTGATATTTGGTCTATTATCATAAAAGTAAAACAACAAGTCCTTGGAATGTAAAATAGTATGAGAGCTATGCAATGAGATTGAATATAAGGAAACCCCTCATACTTCGACATCATTTCCTAACGTTCCTGGTCATAGGATTATCAATTGGGCGTTGATCATACACAAAGACTGGTACACATTATATCTGCTTAATAGGGAGAATGACTAGTCTCAAGTCATTGCATGTAGATACACTAAGATAAGTGTGTATAGGTGCTTGTAGTGGCAAGTATACTGAATGAGATCAAACCACGAGTTCTAGGATGGACGATTTACTCACATGTCAAACTACAACTCATAAGTTGTAGTAGTGTAAACTAGTCCTCAAACCTAAGACATCATAGTTGTGTTGTGGCTATGTTGTTTGTCTTTGAAAGCACTATATAGTTGTGTTATAAAACGTCACCCAAAGGCGTTATCTAAACTCTCAATAAAGTCACAGAGACAAGTGAATATACAACAAGAGATCTAAGTTCTCCAAAAGGATAGAGAATGCTCCAAAGATTGAAGGGAAAACTTGGTATAGGTATTTCTCAAATACACTTAAAATAAGATAATGAGTTATCTAATATGAATTTTTAAAATACAAAGAAACGGAAGCAAAACAAACATTAGAAACTCATAACAAATCCTATAGTTCCCAAATCTTTTTAAGTTTATGAAAAATTGCACCTTTGACTCTCTAAACAACTTTTAAAGAGAGAGTTAAAGAGATAGTTACCCTTGGAGTGAAGCTTGAATCCTAACAAGGTATTCAAATAGTGTGCTTGGTCTCTTTCTCTCTCTTGTTGATTCTCCACAATGGTTTCTTCAATAGGTACAATACAGTGCACCTCCCCAAAGCTCTTCACCAAGGTTAGGATGAGAGGAGAGAAAGATACCTTGGGAGAGCACAAGAGTGCTAGCTCTTGCTCTCCAAAGTGGCCGGCCAAGGGAGTATTGAGAGAGAGATGTGCTATTTCCTCTCTTCCAAATTTCCAACTTGAAACCCTAAAATGAAATAGTGTCATGGCTTCTCTTTTATAGACCCACATATGTGACACATGTGGAGTTACTTCCATATGTGCGCCGCACCTTACTCTTGATGGCCTAATTTTGGGCCATCTTGGTCTTTCACATTATTCTTTAATGTGTCAAATGTGTCTAAAGTCCTATGGTCCAATTCTTTTTTCCTTAAATCATATGGGACCCAATTCATGTTCAATAACTTTAACTGAATAAATTAAACTATTCTAATTTGTTTAATGACTTAATTAATTCAGTCACTAACTTGTCTCACAAGTATTGATCCCAGTCAACCGTATCAAACGTCGGGTCAACAGTTGACCTTTGACTTTGACTTTGACCAAGCCTCAAAATCTCTCTCTCTCTTCTAATTTTCAATCCACTCCTTTTCAGCGAGGTCGTGGGTAAGTCCAACTTCTTCTAAATCAAGTATGAATTGTATTTCTCCATACAATTTTCCCTATGGCGAATGCTAATTATAATTAGGGCTTTCACAAACCATGGTTTACACCTAGCAGTATGTCATGGCTACCTAAGCTAAATAGAATTAATTTGAGAATCTAGTCGGTTTTGTGATTGCAATGCAATTCGGTATTTATATAAAACAATACTATTATGTCACATTATTGGGATATGGGTAACTCATGTCAAATCACTAATGAGACATTTCTAGGTTATATGATTCACTTGGATGTGATTGCAAACATTCTTGTTTGAATTCTCATCCTATACTTTGGTCACACTCGATCTGCATTGGAATACTATGAGATATACAATTTCTTAAGTAAAATTTATTGGATTTCAAAAGAAAATGGACTTTCTTCAAGTACAAGTCAATGGTAGGATAGATCAAATGCATAAAATTCAAATTCGAATACAATTTCCATTTTCCTTTTGGTCATTAGCCTACTACCCGCAGTCATAAATACAGTTACCTGGCTATGCCCAGCGACCAACAACATATATATAAAAAGAACATTTTGTTAGAATTCATCATGTAAATTAAGGAAACTAAACAAGAAATTGAATTTTGCATTGTATTATGGGGTAAGGAACTTTTACCAGGTAAAAGTTGTAGTATTCTGGAAAATGAAATTGTTCTAAAATTTTCTTAGCAATTAACACAGTCCCTGCATTTTGTTTTTTTGTTTTTTTTGAGATTTTTTAAAATTCGATCAGGGATGCGTTGGCTTCCAAAATGAAAAGAGAGAATTTCAAATTAAATGGGCTGGTTCTTGGGCCCAAGTACGGCCTGAGCCCAGCCCAACCCGTTTCAATATGGACTTAGGTTTTGAGCCGGGTAGATATCAATGATTTTACTAAATGGGCCAGTACAACACAATTTGATAAATTCAATGGGCTGGCCCGACTTGATACAAATACGTTAAATGCACGAGTTTAAATGGCCCAGCCTGGCCCAACCTAGCCTAACCCAGCCCACCCCGGCCCGTTTGACACCTCTAGTTCAATTGGACATGTAGGTTATATTTGTGTTCTTAGTAATTATGAATCATCGTCATCAATTGACTGATGGAAGCAGTTTAAGGGGGATTCACATGAAAAGGTAGATTGTATTGGAATAATAAGAAATTTAATCAATGCTGTAAAAGGAAGCATTGGACTTGAAAATATTTTTGGATTTGAAGGTACACTATTCTGTATGCTGAAACCACTGACATTACCATCCTTTCTGCTGTGTGTTATACTAGGTTGGTCCAGTTGTTCTTGTACAAATAATTGGGAAATAAAAAAGAAAACTCTTTTGGAAAAGGGGGAAAAGGGTGGACAGTTTAGGTTAATATGAAAAATGACATGGAAAGCAAATGTGAAGAAATTAGTTCATGATAAAACATGTTATTTGACATGGATATGAGGTAGCACTTATGTTTTCTGCTAAAGTCATTGGAACTTCAATTTGAAACGTTTAATAAACTTTAGAGTGATGATAGAGAATTCGCCCACCCCACGCACATATGATACTACTGCGATGCCATGTCTATGCAATGCATATATATATAGACAATGCATATATAAGAACATTATAAGGATTGCTGCCATGTACGTTCTCTGCAAGAAAAAACCGTGCAAGATATAATTCTTTGGGTGTGACTAAGACTATATATATGGATATAGACAAATATATGCATTGTCTAATTGTTGGTTATTTACTTTGAATGAATGGAATTGCAGTAGTAACATCTATGCGTGGTGTTGGTGAATTCTATAGCATCACTCTAAAGTATAATGTTAGTACATGGTAATTAACTCTGTCTACATGGCAGCAATTCTGAATGTTATTCTTATTCCATATATATGGCTGACAAACATATATGTATCTCTCTCTCTGGATTGTTTATCTTCTTCTTGCGTCAACATTGCTCATGATTACTGAGGAGAGAAATGGTAACATGGTGTACATTGAAGCCAGGCACTGCCAGCTGTAGTGTACTAAATGCTAACGAAGAGTATGATTGCACGAAAATAAATTGTAGCCTTCTATTACAAAACTACTCATGCTCTCAAAATTCTCGATTTACCAGAGGATCATTAATGATGGATGCATTTTGCTCTAAGACTGGGGATTGCAATTTTAGTGGCTCCGGTCTATTGAGCATCACCGACCATTAGCGGGATAGTCTGTGCGGAAAAAACTTGAAAACATAAAAAAGGATGGGGTTGTCGACAGTGGCGGATTTAGAAATTTTTCATGTAAGAGGCAATAAATAAAAGACTAAAAGCTATATAAAAAAAAATTAATTAGACAACCAAATACCTTTACAATCTGACAAAGATTAATCTTAAAAAATCAATATCAAATTATCAAATTATCAATTAAACAAATAAATCAGAATTAATCATCAATTCATGTGCTATTGTATTGATCATACAAAATACAGAGAGAGCCAAATCATTAATAATAATAACAATTATTATTATTATACTAATAAACATATTATAAATAAATAACAAACAAAAAAAGGAAAAAATAAAATAGAAAAACAGAAGAAACGCTGGCAGTGGTGGTGAAGAAGAAAACAAACTACCAGACCTTGATTTGAGTCAAAGCTCCTCACTCTGTGATAATAATCAATTTAATTAACTTAATAATTATCATTAATTCAACGCAAGGTATGCGCTGGGCTTCTTCAACGCAAGGATAGCCTTGTCTTCAATTCAAGTGATAAGTCGTGGGCAAGGCAGATTTTGTTTTTTTTTCTTTGTTCTTTTTAAATTTTCCTGACCTAAAACGACGTCGTTTTGGCTAAGGAGTTTTTTTAAAAAAAACATAGGAACTTTGTGCGCGCACATAGCTTAGCATCTGCGCCTGAAACAAAGAACAGAGCCTCTTTGAGGCATTTTCTCAAACAGGTTCTGGGCACTAGCAGAGGGGCATTTTCAGGCACCTTCAAAGCTTTTTCCGGCAAGGGGAGGTGCAGCTGCACCTCCTTGCGCCTCTGTAGATCCGCCAGTGCATGGTTGTTGAGGATTCCTCCGTGTGGTTCAGCCAAACGATTTCTGCATTGGATTGTTTTCCTCGGTACACGATGTGTACTATCATATGTACCTCTCATTGGATACTAATACTTGGAAACAGTGGACATGGATACTTTGATACATGGAAATGGATAGCTAGGTAGTCTGCGTGCGTAAGACTTGTCACAGGCGCACAAGTATTGAGGATTCTGTTGTGCGTGCTGGTTAGCCCAGTCCCTCGAATAGACGGCTCGTCCCTGGCCACATGGTTGTTGAGGATTCCTTCATATGGTCTAGTCAAACAATCCCCGGATTGGATCGTCTTCCCCTGGTACACGATGATGGTTTGAAGTGTGTATATATATATATATATATCCGCACAGGTATGAACTGGTGCTTCGTGAGTATCCGCACAGGTATGAACGTCTGATTTATAGTTTAGAAAGTGTTGTTCGGCAACATATGCCTTGGATAGGGTATGGTTGCGGGAAAGAATTGATAAAAGGAAAGGAACTTGTTTGTGCAAATAATCTCGCAGGAGAATATTCGCTTCTAGATCCTTCGCCCTTTGATCTTCCTTCTCTCTCTTCCTCGATTCCTGTAAAAAAAACCGGAGTAAATAGACCACAGCCGGGGGGTGTTGGCCAAAGGCCCTCCGATGCCTAAGTTAGTTCGATTGAATCTAGGCGAAACAATAGCTAAAAAGGGTACAGAGATTTCTCTAGGGCGAGAATCGGGTGGCTGGAGCCTTGTGTGGTGGCCGGAGCCGTGTGGAGAAAATATGGAGAGTGGAGAGTGGAGAGGGAGAGAGGTTCGGGTATTTTTCTTGGGTTTTGAAGCTAGGTTTAGAAGTAGGTTTTTCGAAGTCGTACCTTGAATGATAAATGAAGTCATCTATTTATAGGTGCCTCGGGGCTATGGTTTCATAGAGAATAAACTCTTATTATGAGGAGTTTATTCTTTACCCAAATTTGTAGAGATTGAGTCGGACTTGATTATATCTCTTTATTAGGACAATATCTAAATTAATGATATTATCTCATTAAATAAAGATAATATCAAAATTAATGATATTATCTCATTAAATAAAGATAATATCTTATAATTAAGATATTATCCTTATTAATTAATTAACCAAATAAATTGGTTTAATTAATTAATTTAAGGGATAATCTTCTTTTCCACGTGGCGTGCTGTGATTGGAGACGAAATTATTTGCTCCCACAAATGGCCCCCAGCTTCTGCATGGCGCTTGTGTGGCATGTAGGAGATGATATTATTTTTCGGGCTCTCCAATTGTGTCTGGGCTTTCTTCTGTGAGTTGGACTCCTTTTGCAGATCGAATTCCCAATTGGAGTAGGCTTCTGACTGTTCTTGGAGTTGGATTCCCAGTAGGAATGAGCTTGAGATTCCTTCTTGACCTGGGTTGTCCAACTTGTATAAATACAAGGCTTCTCTTCACTCTTTCTCACATTGCAAACTTAACTTCTCTACTTTCTAGCTTGAGAAAGATCTTGGAGATTTTGTACTGCTTGTTGGGCATTTCTATTTGTTTAATTTCCGTTGAACTTTATTTCGGTTGTAAACTGAAGTCTTCCTTTAGATATGCTCTGTTATTGCCCATCCTTGGGTTGGATGTAAGGCTGGAGGCCTATTATGTGAATTGCACGTTATTATCTTGTGCATGTTGCTGGTTGGTGTTTATAATTGTGTTTTTAACATGTTGAAAATTTTGGGAAATGTCCATTTTTCAGGGGAGACTCTGCCAAAATTTCAGCAAAAAGTCTTGTTTCTCTTTTCCTTAATTTGGAAGAGAGACTATGACACTAGTAAGTAGGCCCGGAATCAGTTTGATGTTGGAAATACCACAGGATTCGTTCTGGGTTTAGAGGAATTCGGGGCTCCTTTCATGTAGATCGTCAAATCTCGTGGTAAAGTGCTCAACGACATCGGAACGAGGTCTAGAGGATGGAGAGGGAGTGGTCGGCGTGGCTGGGTTTGCGGGTGGGGACTGAAGTTTGGGGTCAGGACATGGGGGAGAAGAAATCCCCTAGTGGGGGTCTGGGTGGTTTTAGGGTTCTGGGTTCATTGGGAGGGGGACGGGGTTATGTGGGTGATACATGAGATGGGGGAAGAGGGGAGAAAGAAATCCGGGGGGGAAGGGGCCTAGGTTGCAGGCTTGGGGCACTGGGTTCATTGGGAAGGGGAGGGGGTTCTGTGGGTGATAAACCAGAAGGAGAAAGGGGTTGGTTATGGGAGATTAGGGAGAGAAAGAAATTGAGCCGAGGGGATTGCTGGGGTGTTCCCATGAATTATTATTATTTTTTATCTTTTGCTTAAATTTTTTCCAAAAAGAATATTTTATGCATATTTTAATCAATTTAAGTTTAAAGAAGAGGGTCCTACTTTGCCACGTCATCACCTAACAGATTCTTTAACAAGCATTCTAACATAAGAACCACATTGCAACAAATTTACAAATATAAGGTACTTTACTGTTAAAATTGAGAGTTTAAGAAAAAACACACCTTAAGGGTGAGAGTTGAGGGTACCAAATTGAAATTAACCATAGTTTTTATTTTTAAATCTATTAGCACTGCTAAGTTTGGGGTTACTTAAGTAGACAAGTGTCAACACAAGAAAAGGGACATGGAGGGACACCAAGTTTGGGAACAGCAGATCCACTCCGGCATTCACATTAGGAGTGGGGAAGGTCCGGTTCAGTCCAGTTTAGAGCTCACATCGAAACTAGAACCAACAATATTATTCATCTTGTTCGGTCTGATTTGATTTTTGGAAGAAAAAAAAAACAATAGAGAAACCGGACCAACTTGAACTAGCTATTTTCGGTCTGATTTTTCAGTTTGGGCGGGTTCATTGTTTTTTCCCCCTTTGTGTTGGGCTTTAGTAGCATATAAGGCCCAAAATCTTTTTTTTTTTTTTTTTCAAAAGCCAATATTGTTGATTTTCTTCAAAAGCACAAAATCAGTTTTTTTTCAAAAGCCCAATTTTATTTATATTTTTTCACAATATGTAAATTCAATTATATTTAATAAAATAAAATATATATATTAAAACTGGACTAGTCCAGTCCAGTCTGGTTCAGTGTTGTCCGGTGTAAAACCGAAACTGGAATCGATTTGAACCGGTCTAGTACAATTTGGTTGTGGTTTGTTGACTTTTTAGTCAACTCAATTTTTTCCCCTTTTTTTTTTCGTCCGGTGTGGTTCGATTTTTCGGTAAATATGCCCACCCCTAATTCACACACTCAAAATTCATGTTAAATTGATTTTAAACTCGAATATTATGGTGTATACTGAAAATCTTCACACAAATAGCAATTTTATTTGTCCAAAAAGAAAAAAGAAAGGAAGTGACTTCTTACAATAGCAATTTTTCTAGTATTAAAATATCAAATTATCAGCTATTTTACTCCCTGAACTATGACCCTTTTAGAAATTAACCCCTTGAATTAAAAAATCAACCAATTTAGTCCATGAACTAATTAAAATTTCGGTATACTAGTGATTTGCCCTCTGAACTTGTACCTTGGTTTCAATTGACCCCCTATCATTTTTTATTATAGAAAATTAAGGATATGAACTTCTTTTTTTTTCACCAATTTCCCCCCTACCGTCTAAATCATCAACATTTCATCCAATTTTCAGTTAAATCATTAAAAATAAAATTATTTTTTTAGAAAAAAATTAAAGAAAAAGGAACAAAACAAAAACCTATCCTACCCACAGACCCCCTTCCCCTCTCTCTTTTTCTTCGCCAACATGACTACCCATTTCCCACCTGCAACTCACCCTCTTCCCCACCTGCAACTCACCCCAAGACAGATTCACAACCCATCCCCCCTCCCCACTGTCGCTGCCACCCCTTTCGCAACACACCCCTAAACCCACGACCACCCCTTTACCCATCGTAGCCTCCCTCTCTCTCTCAACAACTCACCCTCCCACAACCACCACCCCACAACCATCACACACACTCTCTCTCTTCCAACAAACCCCAGGTACATCCCCGACACCCACAAAATCACCCACCTCACCACAACCCCTCTGCCCCTTGTGCAATTTTTGATCAAATGGATCTGGGTTTTTTTTATGTGTTCAAATAAGTGCATATGGGTTTTTTTTGTTCAAATATATGGTGGAGGTTTTGCTGTTGTTGTATGGGATGTGTTTGATTTTGGGGAAGAAGGGGGTTGGTATGAGGCTTATAGGAAATGGGGTTGGTAAGCAGAAATTCAGACGATGCCATTTTCTCAACTTTTTTTTTTTTAATAAAAACTTTATTTCTATCATTATTAATTATTATTTCAAATTTCAAATTATTTATTTTTAATGTATAAAATGACCACTTTGCCCTCATATTTAACGGCAACTTGGATGAAATGTTGAGGATTTAGACGGTAGGGGGGTAATTGGTGAAAAAAAAGTGTTTATATCCTTAATTTTCTATAAAAAAAAGGATATGGGGCAAATCGAAAATTAAGTACAAGTTCAAAGGGTAAATCACTAGTATACCCTTAAAATTTCTCCTTTGTCGTTAATTTTTCAAATTTCATCCATTTTTCTGTAAAAAAAAAGTCACGTGTCATCTGCGTGACTTACTATTTGATTTTTAAAAATTATTATTATAAAAATCTAAAATAGTTAGAAAATAGAAAAATGAAAAGAAGAAAAAAAACATACTCTCTCCCCATCTTTGTTCTCTCTTTCTCTCTCTCTCTCTCTCTCCCTGTCTTTATTTTTTGGGGACAAACTGGTACTTGAATAAAACCAGGGCACAAACAAATAGGCAGGAGTCCAATGATAGGGGACTACAGGCAAATAAAACATCAAAAGTGAACATAGGTTGTGGATACAAATTGGAAAGAAAGAGACGCTGCTTCAAAAAGCCTTAAGTCGTCACAAACCAACCAGCATCAGTTTAACCATTTTGTGGCGGTGGGCATGGTAGGCCATCCTTCTTTAGAATGCATGTCAGAGAGGATGGGGTCGGTCAACTCAGAAAAAAGAGCGCATCCTCGAGGAAGATAGCTTGGCCAAGTGATCAGCTACCAAGTTGGCGATTCTGGGAATCCAAGACCAATAACATTGACGAAAATTACTAGAGAACTGTCGAATAGTTTTGAGAAGAGGGTATAATTGCCACCTCCCTCTTTCAATGCTTCCATGAACACTAGAAATTTCCTTGCGTGAGTCGGATTCAATTATCACATTATTCAAACCCTTATGAAGAGCAAACTTGCAGCCTTCCATTATTGCCGAAGTCTTAGCCTCAATTGAGGAGGACATTGGTTGGGCTTGAGAAACCTGACAGGAAAGATCCATAGGCCTTTCGGATAATGACCCCCACACTAGCCACATCCATACCTTGCTTCTAAGAGGCATCCGCATTAACTTTTACAAAAGCATTACAAGGAGGCATTCACTGCTGAGTTAGGGATATATTTTGATGAGGAGGCGGCTTATGGATGACATTTGTTGACACCATAACTGACCAAGCAACTAGAAGAAACTCTAAGCAAAGCAAGAGGAGTCCCACATCGGAAAACAACAAGAAGTGAAGGCTCCCTCTCACCTATAAAAGCATACCACTCTCCACTTAAGAGAGGATTCGAAACTGAGCTGGGCTCCCTCTTCAGGACTCTCCTGTTAGTCTGGCCTTCGAGTCCTGGGTCTCCAGACCCGGGGACTTGACCCCTGGGCTCCAGACTCCAAACTTTGTACCTTAGGCCCTAGGCCTTCTTCCATTTATCTTTGGGTCTAATCCCCTTGTACAAATGTAAACAATATCATAATGAGAACATCTTCTCTGTGGACGTAGCCCATTCATTAAGGGTGAACCACATATATCTTGTCTTTTGTATATTCATAAACTGGCTAAGTCCTCACATACACGCAGAAGGTCCAAACCTTCACCCATCATCCATCACACCTCATCACTAAGTTGGACTCAATCTTGGCCCAACCATTTTGAGCATCAACA
>NW_018922104.1:0-20825 GCF_002207925.1 Prunus avium | reverse complement strand
CAAATCTTGTGAAGCTTCATGGATGTTGTATTGATGGAGGTCAGCTATTGCTGGTCTATGAGTACATGGAAAACAATAACCTTGCACGAGCATTGTTTGGTGAGTATGATCTCAATTACTCAACTGTATAAGTGCGGAAACCAATTAAGATGTAACTGATCATGTTCTAAAGTGTATAAGTTGGTTTTTATCCTTTTCTTTATTTATATCCTTGGATGGGTTATACTGATTTCTAGGTTTCTTCTTTCATACTCCCTGAGTACTACTTGCGTTCCGTTTTGTTTTTGAATTTCTTTCACACAATTTATTTATAGTTGAAAAGAAAGTCTGTGCGAGCAGTATTTTCTTTGACAAACTTTTGTAGGTCGAGAAAATCATCTTAAACTGGACTGGCCAACAAGTCGTAATATTTGTATTGGGATAGCAAGAGGACTAGCTTTTCTCCATGAAGAATCTGTACTTAAAATTGTTCACCGAGACATCAAAGCTACTAATGTGCTGCTTGATCGGGACTTGAACCCTAAAATATCCGACTTTGGATTAGCAAAGCTTGATGAAGAGGAGAAGACGCACATGAGCACCCGAGTTGCTGGGACCATGTCAGTTTCCACTTTCCATGTCCTTGTTTACCTTGACTTGTTGATATACTTGCAACAAATTCTAGCTAAATTGGTGATTTTTTTTTTCTGGTTGAATAACAAGATTTTGGGATCTTGATTTGCAGAGGATACATGGCACCAGAATATGCATTATGGGGTCACCTGACGTACAAAGCAGATGTTTACAGTTTTGGAGTAGTGGCCTTGGAAATTATTAGTGGGAAGAACAACAATAATTATATCCCAAGTGATGACTGGGTTTGCCTTTTAGATTGGGTACTCTTACCATTCCCTCTTGCTCTTTGATCCATTTTTACATCCATCTTGTCACATCTGGTTGTTCTCATTGTTACTAATTCAGTGAGAAACTACAATAAACATTTGCAGGCTTGTCATTTGCAACAAACCGGAAACTTGTTGGAGCTAGTTGATGAGAAGTTAGGGTCCGAGGTCGACCAAAAAGAAGCGGAGATCATGGTTAAAGTGGCTCTGATTTGTACAAATGCCTCTGCATCACTTAGGCCTAGCATGTCCGAGGTGGTGAGCATGCTTGAAGGACAAATCCCTGTTCCTGACGTGATCCCAGAACCAAGAACCTATAGAGAAGATTTGAGGTTCAAGGCCATGAGAGACCTCCACCGGCAGAGGCAAGATCATAGTTCAAGTATCAGTGGAACACAGCGTTCAACTACGGTCCACACATTCGATTCTACCTCTACGTCCGGCCTTGAATTCTCTGAAATCAATCCAGACTCAACGCCCTCTTGACAGTTGTGGACATTCTGGTTCTATAGTAGCAAGTATGTTGTAGTCTTCGGAAACGCATATGCAGATTAGCTGTGTCCATATTTTCTTTGCTGTACATATTTTGTTCAATTTTCTATTAGCTTTATTCGTTCCATGTTTGTATCGGAAACAACAATAATAACAATATCAATGTTATTCAATTGAAGATTCAATTTAATTAGTTCACTCGTTTTCCTCACCAAAGACTGAATAATTTCTGCTGTAAATTTCTACAAATTAATAGAAACGTTGAAACTGTAACTGCAATATTTTGAAATTTTATTTCAGCCGACGACAATATATTACATAAAGTAATAGACCAAGTTTTTTTTATTTATTACTAATATTAAAATCGTTGCATCTGGAAATGTAGAGCCTTTTCAACACACCCCTCATGTGGGACCACCACATAGTGAGCCAAACGTGGTGCCAAGTCCACATCTGAGTCAAACATTCAAGCCCAACATATGAGACTTATATTTTTCAACATGCCCCCTCATGTGGGACCACCACATAGTGGGCCACACGTGGTGCCAAGTCCACATCAGAGCATCTCCACCCACAAGGGCTAAGTCTAAGGCAATGGCAAGCAAGGGCTGCCACTATTCACATGAATAGTGTCAGCCTTTGCATTTGTGGTTCCACCCACAAGGGCTAAGTCTAGGGCAAGTCTAAGGCAAGAAAGGAGAAAAATATTATGCAACAAAATATAAACAATTTAGAAAGTGAATAAAATTGTTATGTATTTATAGGGAAAGCATCTATAATTTTTTGGTATTTTAAAAAAAAAAAATTGAAATTTTTTTGGATTTTTTAAATATTTTTTTAAATATTTTTTTGCTCGCTGACGTCAGCATGACGTCACAAAACTCGGTTTGAAGCCCAGGAAAAACCTGCCCTTGGGCTTGCCCGGGCTGGTGGGACCCACGCCAAACCGGGCTGTAGGCTGCAGCGCTGGACCTGCTTGGGCTTGCGAGGGGGGCCTTTTGCCCGGTTCTTCTCCTGCGCTGGAGATGCTCTTAGAGTCAAACATTCAAGCCCAACATTTGAACATCACGTATTGAGTAAGGGATAAGGGTAAATATTCAAGCTCAACATGTGAACACCACATATTGGGTAAGAGAGAAGGATAAAGGCCCAATATTTTAGGCCTAATCATTCAACCCGCTCTGATACCATGTTAAATTCAGAGAGACGGACAGTGGCGGACAATATATTACATAAAGTAATAGACCAAGCTTCTTTCTTCTTTTTTTAACTAACATTAAAAACGTTGCGTCTGGAAATGTAGAGCTTTTTTTGTGGACAGAAATGTAGAGCTGTCGGTGCCTTAACTGGACCAACGACCAACCCTATGAATTAATTATACGTAATATTGTCAGGTCTTTATACAATTGACCACTCATTATTTTCCTCGTGATTTTTCAAAAGATTGGAGCTCAGTATTAGGACATAAGTAGAGTACATACAGTAATTTACACGTAGAGATTGGAGCTCAGTATTTTTATGGGTATCAATTTGAATGAATATTATTATTCTGGTCAGAAATTTGAACAATATTATTGTTATGTAATATGTGAAATTATGAAAATCTAGAAAAGTGATTGCATGGATGGAAAGATGCATATATGCTTGCTATTTCATTTTTGTTTACTTGTAAAATGAGTAATGCTACAAATCTAAAATCTTATGAATGGTTTTATATCCACTTATATATATATATCCATTTGTTTTGGGAAACATTGTCATTTTTTATTTGATTTTCTTTTATTCGTTGATTCGAATTTAGAATATTTTTCAACTATTAAGAGAAATAGTGATAATAAAAGGGTGGAAGAGGAGAGGCGTTGGTGATGGAAGAAAAAGAGAAAGAGAGGCGTAGGCCATACAAGTTGCCACCAATTACTTGGTGCCATGTCTTTATTTTGCAACCAAGGCTGGTTGGGGTTGATTGCATTGCATTGCATATTGTGAGATATGACGACAACTCCACTTATCGTAGCAAAATGTAGAAAAATGGTGGCCGTCTTTGTCTCTTCTCCTTGTATTTTGTTCGTAGAAGCCATAAAAAAGATAAGAAAGCGGGATCGATCTCGCATCCAATCAAGGCGTGCTGCTTGTATGTTGTAATTGCAAAGCTGCCTAAGTGCCCAAACTTCAGGAACAACTTTTTTTATGTCGTCTCCATCAAACTATCTAGTAGGGTTTGTCATGCAGAACCGGTGCATTTAACTTTTTTGTAATGTGGATAGCATCGCTATCTCCAATCAATAATGCAATTATGCATTTAATTTTTTTGTAATGTGGATAGCATTGCTATCTCCAATCAATAATGCAATTATGCATTTAACTTTTTTGTACTATCTTTAATCAATAATGCAATTATACAGCTAGTTGCTAGTTGCTAGTTGACTTGTGCCATCAAAAGTCTTCTTGATTAATAAGTCTATTCTATAAGGGGTCCCTTCATTAATAGGAACTGACCTGAGGATGAGACATTGAATATTCTAGTCAAGGGTGATGTGGATGCAGCAAGCGAGGTTGAAGCCTTTTACATCAAGCATTAATACCAATATCGACTTTAAACTCTTAGGTCCTGTTTGGTAGGTTGGCTCGGACTGGTTAGGATGAGCTTTGCAGTATTGGATTGGGTTGGCTTGGACTGGTTGTTTGGTTAAAGATAGGAGCTTGAGAAAAATTGCATTTTTATGTTTGGTCTATCTTAAGTGCACTTGTGGGAATGCAATTCTGCACTTACGGATATGGACTCCCATGTAGGGAAAATCTCACACCCTTGGCTTTATTTGAGAATTTTTCCCCACATGAGAAAGCATGTGATGCAACATTTTAGGACTAACTTACCTGTTATAATTCTCTAATACCACTTTTGACCTTTAGAAAAACTTTTTGTATTTCTTTGTTTTTTAACCTACGATTTTCAGTCTCAAACGGTTATTTTTTGTTGGCGATCTTAGTCCAGAGGTTACACATATGCAACTTTATTTGCTTGCTTCTTGGTCTGTCATAGTTGCTATGACTTTGTGTTTTTTTGTTGTTGCTTTTTTTTAGTGGAAACGATTTTTAAAATTTTTTTTTTTGTGTGGAAACGATGTATTTATTTCAATAAAACTGAAACCGATTACAGCATATCCTCCTCAACCAACAAGTTTTCGATGAAAGCAGGAGGGTCCCTATCCCATGAGAACATTTTAATTGATGAAATAGCGAAATATGCAAGACCATGTGCCATTGTATTGGCATCTCTAGAAACAAAACAAACTGAAGAATTATTTAGTTGCTGAAACATTGTCGGTGGGGGTGGACGAGCTTTGGTGGCTCTTGGGTTTTTGGTTTTGTTTTTAAGAATTAATTTTTTTTTTTTTTAGTTGTTAAAAGTGAAAATTGTCAAAAAATTAGAGAGTCCTTAAAAGTCATTTTATAAATGGGTAAATTAATCTTTAAAATTTTGAAAATAAGGTGGGTGGAAATAGCAGCACTCTAAAAAAATCTCACCCTCCTAGTCCTGATTCTCACGTTCTCCGATTTCACTGAAGGGTGGGGTACTCCTTGCCTATAAATAGGTAATGGTTTGTGTGCATTGTACAAGCCTGAGTAAGAAAGAAGAGTGAGGACCATATAAAAAGAAAGAAAGAGAAATTCCGAGAGAGTTTTCTTACCATTGTGGTGCATCAAGGATAAATGGCAAGAGGAGTTAAGTATTGTATTGCTCCAAAAACCATCATGAACCTTATTATGCTCATTTCGGTTCTCTGCTTATGCACCAAATCAGTCGAAGTTGAAGCACAAGCTTCGCGTCTGCCTGCTGCAGAAGGTAACTTACTCTTCTTCTTGTTTAAGTTTGTATATATTGGTAATTCTAATATCCATGCATTCACTCAAGCCTCACTTCAATCAAGTTTTAGCAGCAGTATGCCACTGTTTTGATTTTTTTTATACTAAAAAATTGTAATTTTGGACTGAAGGAATCAAACCAAACCACAATTAGTTTCGTGTGGTTTGTTTTGACCTTTTTGAAACCCTCTAAACTAAATCAAACCAACCTCTTTTTTATTATTAATTTTTTTTTTCACTTGGTATTATTCATTATCATCCTTTACTAACATGTTTCATCTCATCCATTGATATCAACCGTTACAAAAATTAAAATACATAAACCATTTGAATTTGATGCTATCTCTCTCTCTCTCTCTCTCACACACACACACTAAGAATTTCTTCATATTCAAAGGTTGTTTTCTCAACTATTGTTCAATTTACAACATGAAACTCTCTTTATAACGTGTTCAATTATTTCGAATAAAGGAACTAAGGAATAAGTAAAAGAATGATGAGATCAACTACTACCATTCAATCAATCTAGTTTCTTTTTGGGTATTGGATTGTATCTTTTAATGTGAAATTCATACAAGTTTTATTCTTATATGTTAGTAAATGCAACAGAATTAGGGAATAATTCAAATACTCATCAGTTAATAGTAATCACTAGGAAAGTCAGATTTTAGAATAGGCTTTTTACCACAAAATGTCTCCAAGGTTCACGAAACTATCATATTGTGTTTTTTTTTTTTGGTGTCGTTTGTGGTCCTCAAGATTAATATATGTGCTCACAAATAGTCCTTCTGTCAAAAACTCCGTTGGTTTGTTGATGTGGCATATATGTGGAGCCCACATATCCAATAATATAGTGCCATATGTATTTAAAATACAATATATATGTGTTAACAATAATTTAAATTTTAAAATACAACTTTTATTTTGGTTTTTTCATTTTTTATTTTTATGATTTTTGTGAACCTCAATGACGTTTTGCGATATAAAGCCTTTTAGAATAATCAAGGGGTCGACGTTGTCAAATTTCACATACCCAAAAAAGATTCGAAACACTTTTCATGGCGCCGACAAAAAAAATCCTAAAAAGGGAAATGAAAAACTTGTCATAGTCAAAGAAAGCAAAAACACCTCCCTCGACAATAATGTAATCGAATCGGCCAACTAGGTTCGAAGTCAGACATAACAACAAACACACACCCGTCAAAAGTCATTGGCTCATAAGGCTAAGAGGGACCCTTCATTAACAACTGAGACTGAGACTGAGACTGAGACTGGGACTGAGATTGAGCCAAAAAAGAATAAGGATAATACAGATATCAGGGAATTGATATATTACATCAGGGATTGATATGGCAAGATTTCATTTTGATGTTTCAAAAGCCACCATGGACCTTGTCATTTTGGTAGCCATGTTGGGACGGATCCACAGAGGAGCAAGGGTGGTCAATTGACCCCTGCAACTCTGGAATCCGCCACTAGAGGAAGAAAAATTGACCCCTGCAATGGCTGGATGGCCGGGCAATTCAGGCCCGCCATCTGTTCGAGGAAATGCCTCAAAGGGTTGCAACAACTTCAACTTCAGCGCAGCAAGCAGAGCGCTTCCTTTTTTCGTCTTTTGATTCATGGAGAAACGACACCGTTTTATTTAAGTTTTTATTTTATTTTTGAAAAACGTATTAAAATAAACAGGGGCAACAGCAAGCAATGGAGCTGCTACCCGATAAAGCCCACAATCCCCAATACATTGGACATTTCAAACGCAATACGCTATTATGTTTTCAAATTTTTTTTTTCTCTTTCCCAGTCTTGCTTTTTCTCTTCTTTTTCATTTCAGTTTTTTCTTTTTGTATATATTTTTGTCTTTGTTTTTCTCTTTACTTTGTGTTTACTTTTTATTTTACATTTTTTTCCTTTTCATGTATTTTTCTTTATTACATAATTTTAGCTCATTCTATTTTATAATTTGTTTTTGTCTTGCTTTTATTTTTTTTTCAATATTAGAAACATAACTAAGGTTCAATATATCGATATAGTTGTAATCGAGATAAATTACATTGTTGAATGTCTTGCAATGTTTATAATATTTCTTAGTAGGTTGATAGGTTTAAAGTTTGTTACTTTAGGAATTGAATCTTTGTGCATTTTAATATAAGGTTTTTGTTTTTGTGGATTGGTTAATATAGTTAATAAAAATATGGTGGATTGATTTAATATGTGTTTTGTAATGTTGTTTTCTCAATGAATTATATATGAATGATAATTTATCGTTTTATTTTTATGGGATGAATATTGATGTTTTTCTTGATTAGTGTTGAGGTTTTTTTGTTTTTGCCAAGGAGGTTTAATTTTGGTTAGTTCCTGTTAGTTTGAATAAATTAAGGATTTTTTAATATAATAAAAATTTATGAGTCTATTTTATATAGAATTTTTTTAACATTTTAGACGTTGACCCCTGGAAGGAAAATTCCTGGATCCGTCCCTGCATGTTGGTCCTCTGCTTCTGCATATCCACAGTCAAAGTTGAAGCACAATCTCTTCTTCTTCTTCTGAATGTTTTTTCAAGTTGGTATTGCTGATACTCAAAATCTATGCACTAAAGCCTCAGCTTTTGTTTTTGTTTTGAAAAAAATGAAGCCTGGGGTATTTTTTTGAGTTGTGTTGAACAGCAGAGAACAGAGTGCTCAATGCAAAAGTTGGTCTTTTTGATTGGGGAATTGGTAGAACATTTTAGCCTTTCTAGTGTTACTGTGTTAGAGCACTCCCAGTTCAATGAATTAGAACCCATATGATTTTACATGTTGGTTAGATTAGATATAAACTTACAAAAAAAGATTTAAAAAAGAAAGAACTTGTTTTCATCCTAATTTATATTGATTTAAAAGCATAAATAAAGGTTACAACTTTATAATCGAAAACCAAATGAAAGAAGTTAAAGAGTTGGACCTGAATTTTCTTTCATCATTACAAGTGGAAATGGATATGAAATTCAATGATTGGGAGAGATACAGAGCATCTGTATCTTCTAGAGAGGTTTTCTAGGTTAGAACTTAGAATGATTGTGGCAGAAGGCCCAAGCCCAATCACTATTTTAGCATCAGCATTAATTTGGGCCAATATCAGGCTCAATCACTCTACTTTTTTTTAAAAAATGAAAAATAAACCTGGTCACTTTTTTTGCACCAGGCCAAGTTGGCCCAGTATGAGGCCTATGCACTCATAATATTTTTGATCAATCAGGCCTACGCACTCATAATTGAAGGCCTATATCCAATATTACCTCATCTTTATTATAATAAAAAAATCAATGTGTGAGGTGGGAAATTCGAACTTCTAATCATGTCACAAATTTAAATCAATATGACCTTCTAGTTGGTATTACCATATGTCACAAATTGTTTGGATATCATCTTTGATAATCCTGGGTTAATTAAACAAACAGGATCTAATCAATGCTATTTGAGTTGATTATGGTGGAAAATATTCAATTATATGATCATGGGTTTGATTTGCATGCGCAGAGAAAGCACTAGAAGAAATAGCAAAACAAGTGGGGAAAACGGACTGGAACTTCCACATAAACCCATGCATTAATAACACAAACTGGGATACCAACAAATCTACTGCCAACCCTCTCTACAACAACACCCTCGAATGCAACTGCTCCCATCCCGACGGGTTTTGCCACGTTATCCACATGTACGTCAACTCAAAGCTTACTTATTTATGTGTTTTCTATTCGTTTATCTATGAATTTAATTTCCCTTTTCTTGTTCACTATAAACCTTAATCTAATTTGGCACAGTTGTGGGTTACTCCAGTTGGCCAGGGTAGTGAATGTATCCTCTTGCACTTAAGTTTGAATCCCCCTTTCACGAACACAGTAATGCAGAATAGTCCACTCAACTATAGCATGCAAGAGATTTGATTTGATTTTTCTTTTTGTCCTTTGGGTGAATTACATTTGAGTTGTGTTGTGCATGCCTATCATTAAATCATTGTATATGCAATTGTGCATGTGGGTTTTGAAGTTTATGAGCGCTGATCATTTTTGTTATACAGTTTTCTTAAAGGGCAAGATCTTGGTGGTGTACTTCCACCATCTGTTGCAAAGTTGCCCTACATAACACAAGTGTAAGGGAAACCTTTCTCAGTTTATAATCTGCAAAGCTTAATAATAGTATAATTTTATTTTAATTTTATCTTTTTTACAGTGATTTCACCAGGAACTACCTCAGTGGTACTATACCGCCTGAATGGGCTTCTACAAAGTTGGAACTTTTGTAAAATGACTTCTGACCTTCAAGTTCAAGGTTAGCCAATTCTAATTGCTTTTATTAATTTTACTAAGAAAATGAGGAAACTGCATGCAGGTCCGTGAATGTGAACAACTTATCAGGACAAATCCCTCGCTACTTGGGGAACATTAAAACTCTAATCTATCTGTATGCTCTGCCTCTATCTCTCTTGACCACCCTTTTTTATTTGTCAAATCAACTTTAAGTTTCATTTCGGTTAGCCTGCTGTGATGAAGAATTTAATTCCAGGAACTTGGGGACTAACCTGTTTTCTGGAACTCTTCCTCCTGAGATTGGGAATTTGGTTAACTTGGAGATTTTGTAAGCTCCCCTTTTCTTTTGCATCCACAGTTTCTTTTTAATATTAATGGTAAAGCAAGTTGCAGTGGATAAGTTATTAAGACTGGCCTTGGTATCTGCAGCATTCTCAGTGCAAACAATCTCACAGGAGAATTGCCAGTGACTTTCACTAAGCTGACTAAATTAAGAGAATTGTAAGTGTTTGTACCCTTAACTTTGTTTTTCCTGTTTGGAAATCTTCAGCTTCATGTTTTTCAATCTTTCCCTTCATGCAGTAGGATTAGCAGTAACAACTTCACGGGAAGAATACCTGATTATTTGGAAAATTTTAAACAACTTGAGGAATTGTAAGTGCCTTTTCCTATAACATATTCTAACAACTCTTCTTGAGTAATCTTGATTGATTTTGAATTTTGTTGTTGACAGAGAGATCCAAGCTAGTGGTCTCCATGGGCCCATTCCGTCTAGCATTTCTGTCTTGAGTAATTTAACAGAACTGTGAGTTCTGCATTGCAGTAACACTAAAGAACCTTAATCCTGATTTGAAAATTTTATGATAACTTCATACCACAGTGACTTGTTTTTCTTACAATGATTCATGGTGAAATTCAATGCAGAAGGTTCAGTGACTTAAATGGAGAGGGTTCAAAATTTCCAAACTTGAGTAATATGAGGGGCATAAAAGACTTGTACGTCTTGAAACTGTTCTACATTTTCATGTTGTAACGCAAGACTCTTAGCTGAGTTAATAATACGAAGTTATGTTGCAGAATGCTGAGGAGCTGCAATTTATATGGACCTATCCCTGCTTATATATCAAACAAGGAAAATTTGAAGAAATTGTAACACCGTTATTCTTTGTTTTTCATCTTGTTCAAATGCACAGCGCAAGTTGATTAATGATAGTTTTTTTTGTTCATTTAAGCTTCCAAGTAATGGAACTTTGGGATCTTATGAGTTATGACAATCTTTTTAGTTGATTTCTTGCAGAGATCTCAGCTTCAACAAATTGGAAGGAAATATTAATACTTTTGACTATGAAAATCTGAAAAACGTGCAGAACTTGTAAGAAATGTGAATTTCATGAAGGTCACTAGCAGACATCATAATGCATGGCGGGGCGGCCTCCCCTGCCTATATGATATTTACATATATTAAATTACAACTCTGTATATTTTACATAATGTCATTATGCATTTGATAGGTATCTAACAAGCAACTGGCTCACCGGGTCTGTTCCAGACTGGATCAAGAGCAGAGATAATCGCTAGTATGTTTTCCATCCTATACAGATTTTCTTGAGGAAATATATAGTTTGAAATATGGGAACTTCTACTTTGGTTAGAGGTCCTAGGCCGTCACATACAATCTATCTTAACTGTTTGAAACATTTAAAATTTAAAATGATCAACTTTTAGGATTTTTCTGTTGTGGAATTATTCCTTTAACCGTATTTACAATTTTTATTGATACTCCAAAATGCAACTTTTCTGGTGGAGCTGTTCTGACTTACAATTTTATTGTATTGTATGCAGCTATACAGATATTTCTTACAATAATTTTTCTGAGAGCTCTGAGCCAACTACTTGCCGAGATACCCTGTAGGAACATATTTCTAGTTAGTGATTATTTAGCACACTTTGGTGTCTTCATTCACCTATAATAATGCATTTTTCTTTGAAATATTTATCAGAAACCTGTTTAAAAGCTTTTCTGCACAAAGAAACTCGTAAGCTTCTAATCTTTTAATCTCATTGGTGAAGCCATTTGTTCCCTTTCCATATATTCTGGCCTTTAAATTTGCATCAGCTGATTGTGTACCACACGAATGTAGATCATTTGGAGAGTGCTTGAGGAACTTTCAATGTCCAGAAGAAGGTAACAATACAATACAACTGGGCTTTGCTTTTTTAATTATTTAATATTTTAAAGTTCTTGTAAAAGAATTAGTTCATAATTTAAAGTTCATGTGACAATCACAGAAACTGGTTTACAATCAATACTATACTTTCTAATTTGTTTTTTATGTAGTCAAATATTTGATTTCATCTGATTAGAATTTTTATGATGTCATATCTCTGTTGCTTGCTACTGAATAGATCAGTACTCGTTGCATATAAATTGTGGTGGAAAACAAGCGCACACCATTAAAGGAGTCACCTTTGAAGATGATCAAGACCCAGGAGGTGCAGCAAAATTCGTTCCTCAGATTCAGAAACCTATCTGGGGAACCAGTAGCACTGGACAGTTCTGGGATTGGAACACCACTGCTGAAGACTACATTGCAAATAATGTATCTATACTTAGAATGAACAACTCTGAGTTGTACACAAATGCACGCCTCTCTCCTCTTTCTCTCACGTATTACGCACGCTGCTTTCGAAACGGCAATTACACCGTGAAACTTCACTTTTCGGAGATAACGATCAGAGGCAATAGATCTTTTCGTAGTGTTGGAAGACGGATATTTGATATTTATATTCAGGTAGTCAAGCATACTGTTTGTACACTATATGCAACAAAATATGATTTCTGATTGATAAGTTTGTTACAGGAGAAACTGGTGTGGAAGGATTTTGAAATTAAAAAGGAAGCACACGGCGTTGATAAAGAACTCATTAAGGAACGTAAAGCAGTTGAGGTTAAGAATAAAACTTTAGAGATCCGATTTCATTGGTCTGGGAAAGGGACAACAGCTTCTCCAAAGAGAGGAACATATGGTCCTCTTATATCTGCTATCTCTGTAGAGCCTGGTATATTCTGAATTGGAAACATTAACTCTCTCTCATGGACACAATCTTAAGTTTGTTTAAAAAATTTATTATATCCTACTTGTTTGTACTCGTTCCATACAGGAAATGTACCAAAAATACAAGTATGTTAATTGCAATAGATTGGAATATATATAGTACATCAAGTACAGTATACTAATGGAAGAAGTACCCAGATGGAAAGTTTGTTTACCTTAAATAACAAGAAACTGTGCAATTTATCTTTTTCTTTTCGATCTTTCTATCTCAATTTGGTCTTTACAACATCCTACAAGATCTTGCTATGAATTGATATACCGGACATATGACGGCATCTCATATATAGAACTGAAACTTGTATTCTCTGTTGCTGATCTTTTCTTTTCACTTTTTTATTTGCTAGAGTTCAAGCCTCCTCATGGTAGCAAAAGCAAGGTACCTATTGTAGTGGGAGCTTCAGTTGGAGCTTCAGTCTTGTTCCTCATTTTCTTGATTTTCGGCATTCTTTGGTGGAAAGGCTGTCTGGATAGCAAGATATCTAGGGAAAAAGGTGCCACTAAGTTACTGTGATAATTTCAAGTAGTACTTTGGTCTTATTCTTTCTAATGCCATTTAGCTAGAAAACACATACCCAGATACTAAGTTCAACGACATTACCAATATATTCTGACCTTGTTTTGTGGATAGCTCTGAGAGGACTGGATCTGCAAACTGGTTTTTTCACCTTCAAGCAAATTAAAGCCGCCACTAATAACTTTGATCCTCTAAACAAAATCGGGGAAGGCGGTTTTGGATCTGTCTACAAGGTATCATATAGCTAGTTCCTTACTTATAGGCTTATACTTATCATGCTTGAAAACTACTAAACTGTATTTATTTCAGGGTATATTATTGGATGGTACTATAATTGCAGTTAAGCAACTATCATCCAAATCAAAGCAAGGAAATCGGGAATTTGTGAATGAAATAGGCATGATTTCTGGTTTACAACATCCAAATCTTGTTAGATTGTATGGATGCTGTATTGAATCAAACCAGTTACTGTTGGTATATGAATACATGGAAAACAACAGCCTTGCACGTGCTTTGTTCGGTAAGCTAGCTTGTCAAGTCCAGTGACAAAAAACTGAAATGATGTATAGAAAAACAAAAATGAGATCATTGATTGGGAATCCATGTTTGTTGCAGTTCCGGAGGAAAGTCCTTTAAAATTGGACTGGCCTACAAGGCAGAAAATATGCATAGGCATAGCAAGAGGTCTAAATTTTTTGCATGAGGAATCAGCACTGAAGATCGTACATAGAGACATTAAAACTACAAATATATTACTAGACTGAGACCTTAACTCCAAGATCTCGGACTTCGGCTTGGCCGAGCTTGACGAAGAGGAGAACACCCACATTAGCACTAGAGTTGCTGGAACTATGTAAGCTATACTGCTTTTTTTTTTTCTCTGAACTGCATTTCAGAGCATCGTTTTGTTTATGAACTTTTCTCCACCCAGCTAAGGAAAACAATCGTTTTTTGTGTGCAGAGGATATATGGCGCCAGAATATGCACTATGGGGTTATTTGACCTACAAAGCAGATGTCTACAGCTTTGGTGTTGTTACATTGGAAATTGTTGCTGGAAAGAGCAACATGAAATATCGACCAAATGAGAACTTTGTATGCCTTGTGGATTGGGTAAGATGGATCTTCATTCAAAGTCCTTCCAACTTGGTCATCCTTCTTTCCTTCTATGAGTTGCTTTTCCATTTTCAAATCTCTTTTCTCTGCTAAATTTCAGGCTCTTGTTTTACAACAAAAAGGGGAATTATTGGAGCTGGTGGATCCAAGATTGGGGTCCGATGTGAGTGAGGAAGAGGCCATTAGGATGATTAAAGTTGCTATCTTATGCATCAATGCAGCACCAGCGCTTCGGCCTACCATGTCTGCAGTAGTGAGTATGCTTGAAGGGCGTACGCCTGTTCAAGAATTGGTCACGGATCCAAGTACTTACGGTGATGAACTGAGGCTAACAGCCTTGACAAACCAGTTTGATCACAATTCATCACAGAATCCAAGTCAAACTCAGAGCCTTACTCCTTCATCATCAGATGCACCATGGATTGGTTCTTCTGCTACTACTACGTCTTCTGATCTCTATAAAATCAATCCCAGTACTAGTTCTTGCTAATGTAAATGCTAGGCCTCAAGATTTCACGTTGGAAAAATAGCATATCCTAGAGTGGTTTATGAGCTCTTAAACATTATTTTCTTACAAGTCGGTTTTTAGAGTCAAGTTCTACCCAGAAACTCTTCCCAATAAACATTTCTTCGCGCTTGACTACGCAAATGCTCGTGTAATGATAAACTAACTAGTAGTAGTACATATCTTTTCAAATAAAAATAATGGGTTTTTGCAAATACATAAAGATCGAGCTCTATCTCTATGTGACAAAGCTGAGCAAAGTGGGGAAAAAAGGCATGAATTTTTAAGTGATTCAAAGCCCTTCAACTTTTACGTACGATACAATTGTCAAGATCAATATGTCGATTCCACTTGGCAAGCCCTTCAACTTTTACGTACGATACAATTGTCAAGATCAATTTGTCGATTCCACTTGGCATGGCATGCATCGGTTTCAGTTCTAAGGAATTAGAGCTGGGAGAGGAAAGTTTGAACACCTCAAACTCGAAGTGAGATTGGGTCAATTCCGACTTATGCATGTGTTTGGGATTTGGAAATTGCAATGGTTCCGGTTGAATTGTTTGACCCGACCAATGATTTTGACTTTTTTTTCCTACTTAAATAACAATAAATTAATTATTTTAGATTAACAATATTTTATCAATAATTGAGCAAGTCATAATCTTATCAACTTTTGAAAAGATAAGGTTTGCCATGCACAATTGACCTCTCTTGTCCATATTTTTGCTATCAAGAAACTCAATCAGAAATAGTATCAAACTTCCACCAGTATATTACTATTTCTGATTACTTAGCTAAATTTACTTGATGGGTTGATGGGTTGATGGCATGGCTTAGCATGCTACACATGCATGCATCATGCTCTCACATCCTATTTCAGTATAAAACAGACCAGCAGTTCAGAGACTAATTATGTATAGTTCCCACAGAAAATTCAACCAGAGACTTTACATATATGTATATATATAACGTGGCCAATAAAAACATGAAATTATTATTATTTGTTTTGTTTGACTTCTTATTACGAGATCAGAAATCTTCCCCGGACCATATACGTTTTAGCTTAGTCAGTTTATTATTTTTATGAATTCTGTTTCTTTAAATAATAAGAAGAAAGTGGGAGCCTGGCATCATTGAATAAATATTAATCTTCTTTCTGACAAGACAATTATGATCGATATTTTTTTAATCTGAACAAGACAGTTGTAAGTTGATAATATATTATAGCGATGGGCAGGTGAAGGTCTAAGCTATACAGAATCAAACGGCTCACTGCCAACTCGAAATGGGGATATGACATTAACCCTTTTTTTTGGGTGAAAACCAAGGTATCCCCGTGCGATTACGGGGACTAACCCTCGAGGTACTGTCGGGCGCAAAGCGGGGACCTTTCCCAACAAAGTCTGCTCTATTCGCAAGCACCTGGAATCGAACCCAGGACCTCTTGTTTAAAGGATCCAAGCCTCTTCCACTTGGACCAACTCCCGTTGGTATATGACATTAACCCTTCAATTAATCAACAGCAAAGAAATTAATCAGATATTGAGTAAAATAGCTCTCTACTAAGAACGCGTAAAAAGTTTGTATGTAAAGTTATTTCTTAGGGTTGTGTGTACGATTTTTCCTAATCTCATGATTTTTTGTATAAGAAACAAAAAATAGCCTATATAAATGGAAAGAAACAAGATTAAGGCACATGTTAAACAAAGTGGATACTAATCAAAGGGGTCCATGTTGTCAAATTTCACGTACCAAACAAGGATTCGAGAAACTTTTCATGGGCCCCAACAAAAAAACCCTCAAAAAAGAAATGAAAAACTGTTCATAGTCAAAGAAAGCAAAACACATCCTTCGACAATAATGTAATCAAATCGGCCAACTAGGTGGTTCGAAGTCAGAGACATAATAAATTTGTACGCATCCATCAAAAGTCCATTGGCTCAGAGGGACCCTTCATTAACTACAGAGATTGAGACTGAGATTGAGCCAAGAAAGAATAAGGATGATACAGATATCAGGGAATTGATATGGCAAGATTTCATTTTGATGTTTCAAAAGCCACCATGGACCTTGTCATTTTGGTAGCCATGTTGGTCCTCTGCTTCTGCATATCCACAGTCAAAGTTGAAGCACAATCTCTGCGTCTTGCTTCTGCAGAAGGTAATTACTGGCTCTTCTTCTTCTTCCGAATCTTTTTTCAAGTTGGTATTGCTGATACTCAAAATCTATGCACTAAAGCCTCAGTTTTTGTTTTCAAAAAAATGAATCCTGTGTTTTTTTTTCGAGTTGTGTTGAACAGCGGAGAACAGAGTGCTAAATGCAAAAGTTGGTCTTTTTGATTGGGAATTGGTAGAACATTTTAGCCTTTCTAGTGTTACTGTGTTAGAGCACTCCCAGTTCAATGTTTGTCAGTATAAACAAAAATTAGAACCCATATAATTTTACATGTTGGTTAGATTAGATATAAACTTACAAAAAAGATTTAAAAAAAGAAAGAACTTGTTTTCATCCTAAATTTATATTCATTCAAAAGCATAAAGGTTACAAATTTTTAATCGAAAATGAAATGAAAGAAGCTAAAAAGTTGGACCCGAATTTTCTTTCATCATTACAACTGGAAATGGATATGAAATTCAATGATTGAGAGAGAGACAGAGCATGATCTGTATCTTCTAGAGAAGTTTACTAGGTTAGAATGGTGGGTGGCAGAAGACCCAAGCCCAATCACTATTAGTATTTTGGCATCAACATTAATTTGGGCCAATGTCAGGCTCAATCACTCTACTTTTCTTTAAAAAATGAAAAATAAACTCGGCTGATGCATAAAAAACACAGAAAATGGAAAAATAAAAAGATTCATGATTTGATTTGTTTGCGCAGTTGAAGCACTAAAAGAAATAGCAACACAAGTGGGAAAAAAAGACTGGAACTTCAGCATAGATCCATGCAGCAATGATACAAATTGGGCTACCCCAAAATCTGCTGACTTGCCTTTATACAACAACACTGTCATATGCAACTGCTCCTACCCTGATGGTTTCTGCCATGTTGTCAGCATGTACGTCAACTGAAAGCTTTTATTTGTACTCATCTTCTGTTTGTTTATTTATTGGTTTAACTATCTTGTGTAGCATTTCAATCCATTTTTCATTATTGTTCTATGGAGAAGATTCAGAATGAACTCTTTATGTTCTCATGATCTCTGACATTTTTGTGATACAGTTTTCTTAAAGGGCAAGATCTTGCTGGTGTAGTTCCACCATCTGCTGCAAAGTTACCCTACCTAACAAGAGTGTAAGGGAAACATTTTTAGTTGTAAATTTTTATTTTTTTTTATTTTTAATAGCATCTATCATCTGAAAACGTTTCTTATATCATTTCCACAAATGGTAATGTTATTACTAATATCTTCTACTCTTGTTTACAGAGATTTTACCAGGAACTACCTTACCGGTACTATACCGCGTGAATGGGCTTCTACAAAGTTGGAATATCTGTAAAGGATTTCTGAACTTCATGCAAGGTTAGCCAATAATAGCTTATATTAACTGAACTGACAAAATGTGTACACTGTGCAGGTCCATTACTGTGAACAATTTATCAGGACCAATCCCTGGCTACTTGGGAAACATAAGCACCCTAATATATATGTATGCTCTGGCTCTATCTCTCTTTACCACCTCATATTATTTGTCAAAATCAATTTTAAATTTCATTTGATTTTAGCCTAGTGTGATGATGGAGAATCTGTTTTCAGGAGCTTGGAGAATAACAACTTTTCTGGAACTGTTCCTCCTGAGCTTGGGAAATTGGTTAACTTGAACAATCTGTAAGCCTCTTTTCTTTTTTCTTTTTTTTTTTTCCCTTTCACCCTCAGTTTTCTTTTGTTTAATTCTTGATTTTTAAATATGAAATAAGTTGAATATGCAAGTACCAGTTGATAAGTTGGCATTGGTATCTGCAGCATTCTTAGTGCAAACAATCTCACAGGAGAGTTGCCACTGGCTCTTACTAATCTGACTAAGTTAACAGAACTGTAAGTGTTTGTACCCTTAACATTGCTTTAATTCTAATTACTTTATAAATTTGGCATGTTAATAAATCTTCAACTTTATGCTATTCAATCTTTCTCCTTATGCAGTAGGATTAGCAGTAACAACTTCACAGGAAGAATACCTGATTTTATTCAAAGCTGGAAGCAACTTCAGAAATTGTAAGTGATTTTTCTATCCCATATTGTAAATTGTTAGGATGTAGAAATTTTCTGGTGTAACATCTATTCGTTTTGAATTCTGTTGTTGACAGAGAGATCCAAGCTAGTGGTCTCCAAGGGCCCATTCCGTCTAACATTTCTGCCTTGAGTAATTTAACAGAACTGTGAGTTCTGCATTCAATCCTAAGTTGCATTAACACTAATTTATTACTTAATTATAGCCTCCTATAACGGGGATTTTTTATTCTTTTTTAAACAATGGTTCATGATGCAATTAAATGCAGAAGGATCAGTGACATAAATGGAACGGGTTCAGAATTTCCACCCTTGAGTAGTATGACAGGCATGGGAAGTTTGTAAGTCTTGAAAATGTTCTCTTTTATTTATTAATTATAATTTTAGACTAGTCGACACTTAGCTGCACTTGTGCTAATAGATAGTTATGTTGCAGAATGCTGAGGAGCTGTAACTTATCTGGACGCATCCCTGCTTATATATCAGCAATGACAACATTGAAAATATTGTAATATTTCTTCATTTCTTTTTTTTTCTTGTTCAATTGAACAGCAGACAATTATTTAATAGTTTCTTGATCACAAGTTGGTTGATGAGTTCAATTTTTTTCAGTTAAGCATCCAAGTAATAAACTTTGGATTCTTAAACATAACTCTTGTTATTTCTTGCAGAGATCTCAGCTTCAACAGATTGGAAGGAGACATCCCTGATTTATTAGCGACCCTGACAAACTTGCAGTACTTGTAAGAAATGTAAATTTCATGCATGTTGTGTTTTCGTGATACATCACGATGCATAGGGCCTTTTTGGAATATCCTCATCCATGTAACTGGCATTTTGAAACAGTGATGATATACTTTAACTGAATGTGACTATGTAACTGCTTTCTGAATAGGTATCTAACAAGCAACTTGCTTACTGGGTCTATTCCAGACTGGATCAAGAACAGAGATAGTCATTAGTATGTTTTCCATGTTATATAAGATTTGCTTGGGTTTTATTTTCCAGATATATTTAGAATTACGGGAACTTCTTAATTTGAGTGGAGTTTAATCTCCTGACCTCTTTAGAGGTCTGATGCACATTCTGTTTCTGGTGGAGTCTTACAATTTTACTATATCTGTGTGCAGCCAGTTAGATGTTTCGTACAATAATTTTTCTCAGAGCTCTGAGCCAGCTTCTTGTAGAGAAACCCTGTAAGCACAGTTTTCTCTTCAGTTGGCATACTCAGCACAGTTTTCTGTCTTCACTCACCTTTAATTTTCTTTTGAACCTAACTGATTTCGCACGTATCAGGAACTTGTTCAAAAGCTTTTCTGCACGAGACAACTCGTAAGCTTCTAACTTACTTCAGTGATGAAGCGATTTTTTTCTTCTTTTCATTCTGTCAACTTCAAATTTACATAAGCTGATTTTCACTACACTTATCTAGACTATTTGGAGAGTGCCTGAACAGCTATCCTTGTCCAAAAGGTAACAAAATATCATTTACATTCAAATATTATATGCTGTACTTACCCAACTGGAGTTTGCTTTTTATTTATTTAATTTAGTGCAGATTTTGTTGAAGAGCTAGGTTAATAATTTAAGTCAAATATGATATGATGGAAAATGGTTGATAAGACTATTTTAATTTCATTTATCTACTCAAATACTTGCTTTAATCTAATTATATTTTATGTGGTGTTTTTTCTTGGTTGTTACTGAATAGATCAGTACTCATTACATATAAATTGTGGCGGAAAGGCAACCACCATTGGAGGAATTAACTTTGAAGGGGATCCAGACCTAGGAGGTCCAGCAAAATTTGTTCCTGTGAGAC
>NW_018922103.1:115834-126174 GCF_002207925.1 Prunus avium | reverse complement strand
AACCCATTAAGTTCAAAGAGAATATGAACATCACAAGAATCCTAATAGCATGGTGTTTACATTAGGTATTCAAGAAACCAATTCATATGGATGATTCTTACTTCATCCATTTATTGCTTAGGATAACATGAAGATACACATAATGCCAACAATCTCAAGAAGCATGCTTTCAAAGATGGCCAACCAAGGAAATACACACATCAAGGATAGATTAATTTGGTGAATTGGAAGTCAAGATGACACAATGGAGGTAAAAGCTGGCCAATTTCGGATTTCCAGAGCTGTGGTAACATGCTGGATTGGTTGGATATGCAATACTTGTCCAATGGAGCTCAAATTTGGATATGTTGTAGTCAACATCCATTGGAACAAGTTTCATGAAGATCTTCACCTCATCCGAGCACCAGAGCATGTTGATCCCAGGCCAAGAAGTTGACCTACGAAAATGAACAAAAACAGAATTTATAACCAATAATGCACTTTTAGCTCATTTTCATTCTAACCAAGGTAAAATCTAAGAAAACACAAAAAGGAAGTAAAAAGCTATAAAATGTCAAGAACTAACTCAAAATAATAGGTGAATAACATGAAAAATCATGTGTAAAAATGAACCGAACAGATGTCAGACACAGGTTAGTGTTCAATGTGTTATAGCTTAGAAGGATTAACATGTGGTATTAGAGCTTTAGTTATATCATGTTCTACCTAACAAATCTCGTGTAGGAAAATTAAAGAAAACAAACTGACAGTTTTTAAGTTATTAAGCATGAACATGATAACAGTATAAAGAATGAACTTTATCATGCTCTTGACAATTTTATTGATCAATGCTTGCAGTCCTTTTGTAGTGATTGAGCAAGCCAAAGCGGCTCAATTATTGTATAATCACTGTATTCAAAGTTCATGATCTAAAATTTGCATCATGGTACAAAACATATCGAAAGGCTTTTTGTCCAAAGATGTAAGCAGTTCGATATAATTTTTAATGATTTGTCCTATCGATATTAAAAACAACAATTTCTTGCCAATTCATAATCTCTTATAAACCTAATTATTGGACGACATTAATAAGGTCCAATGGATTATACGCATGGTAAAAAAATTTGTTGTTCTTAACAATGTTTATGTTGAACAACATGACTACTTAATTAAGTAGTCCATGTATGATGATAAACAGAGTATACAATAACAGGTGCAGTCAAGAGTAAATACAGAGCAATGGAATCCAATGCATACAATCTCCAGCTCAGCAATATTCTAGAAACTGGCCATATATCCTTCCTACTCTAGAAACTAGCCATATATCCTTCCTACACTTGTCGTCATCTCCGTATTCTTTGTAACCAATTTTATTCTAGATTATTCTTTTCCTTTGTATATAAACAGTGTTATTTTCACTGTACAAGTATGAATGAGAAATACAATTCCAACCTTTTCTTTTCTCTGTTCTTAATTCTTAACATATGATTGAAGTAAAATAATGAAATACATAAATTGAAATTACTTTTCATGGAGAATTGTGATGCATAAAATATCCTAATTATTTGCATATCATGGTAAGTGAAGTTAAATAGTAATTGAAAAATCATGTAGTTATAGAAAATTACAAAAATAAAACAAAACAAAAGTAGGTTACTATAACGTGACAAGAAATGAAATATTTTTTATCCGATTTGATCTTGGTTTAGTCATGTATAGATCAACGCCAAGTGTGTTTTAGTTGAAACCCTATTGAAGTAGGAGTTAAAATGAATCCAAGTCAAAAACTCGAAAATATTTAGTATAAGTACTCTATAGTACTTATGCTATTGAAAAAATAAATTTGAGGGGTGCGTGCGATAATTACGTACCCAAAGTCGATGAATGTGATCTCCTTATTTGTTGTTGGTGTAATAAATAAGGAGATCTTGAGGATTTGTGCTCCCTAATGTGGAGTCTTGCTGGGCTTCTTCCATTGAGCCCAACCAAATCTTGTATAAGGCTTGTTGGGCACATGGGCCCACATAACCCACTCTTTCTTTAGCATTGCTAGGCTGACCATAAAAACATGTGCAGCACATTGATTTGGGGTTGTATCTCATCCGGAAGCGACAACAAGATTTGGAGGTTGTAGAAATATCGAACTGGACAACGACCGATGTATTTTTCATGGTATGTCATAGGGCTTGACCAAGTGCAGTTAATAATTACAAATTATCCATACTTGCTTTGTGGAGGTGTTTAACCATTGATTGTTTTCTATTTCACAGAATCACATCCATACTTGCTTTGTGGATAATAAAAGAAAAAAAGAGCAGGCTGGGTGGAAAATTAGAAATAGTTTAGTGAACGTTGTAAATGGCAAGGTTCCGGCGTGTGGGGTGGATTGGCAGAACGTGTATAAGGTGTATGCCCCTTGTATGTTGACGAAGCATAAGCATTGGGTGGCTCTAATGATTGATCTGGTTAAGTGTGAAATCAAAGTGTACGATTCAATGGTTTCAGTTATTCCAGATGAGATGTTAAAGGAAGAACTCGCCCCGCTTTCAATTACGATTCCAAATCTTCTCAACTCCATCGACTTTTATGAAGAAGGTGTTTACGCAAACGACTGCAGCAGAGATTGGTGGTGTCCATGGCCAATAGAACGTGTGGATGTTCCACAACAATCTAATCAGTGAGCACAACTTTTTCTTTAATTTTATTACTTGAAATTGTCAATTACGTTACAATGTCATTACTTGAATTGATCGAGTTCTTGATTTGCTTCAGAGGCGATTGTGGCATGTTTGTGTTGAAGTACATTGAGCTTTTGAGCGCTGAGATTCCGTTAGCTACTTGCACCGCGCAGAACATGCCCTTTTTCCGGTTGAAGTTGGCTGCAGAGATATTACGGGGAGATGCTTACATGCCATGATAGTGGTTGAAATGGGTTCAGGTACGTGATGATTAAATTGGTTTTGGAAATCTCCAATTTGAAAGTCATGTAAATACACAATACAGATCCACGGCTCCTTTTCGAATTCTACCTCTGCTCCTCAATTCTTCTTCGTCTTTCTCAATCTTAGTGTATTTTTGTACATAATTTTAAGTTTAAGTTATTGGACAACAATTAGAACCAAAATATTATTATAGCGGATGCATGCTTTCATTTTGATTAGTGTGATACTACGCTACGTTTATTCTCATATTAGGCTAAATGTATATAGTAGCTGGATGCAGAGCATGGACAGAAAAATGAAGAATCTGAAATGGAGATGCAGAGGCTTAGTGAGGAGAAAAGTAAATGGATCTGTAAATCTAGTGCACGTGGGCAAATGTAAATGGATAGGCATATGCGTTTTTGAAGTTAGGCACATGCCATTCCCATACATAGAATGTGCATCTGGAGTGTAAAGTTTTTTTGGATTTAATGAAACAAATATCTCTGTAATATTGCCCTAACTCCTTCACGACATTTACATAACCTTAACCAAACTGCATTGAATTGGGATTGGAAGACTGCATATGTGAACAATGACTGATGGCTTTTTAAAGTGTATTACATTATTGCAAAGTAATATGTCATGATTTATCCAAGCCACCATTCCAAATATCAGATCCCAATCTTTAAGCCGTTCACCATGCCTTAACTTCATCGCAATGGGTTGCGTGTGTATTGATTGTAATTCTGTAAGGGAAATAGGCGGTTATGCCCTCGCCTCCAATGTTTTATTCAACCCTGCCCTCTTTATAGAAACACATGCGATATACATGCAGTAACCCTTCAGTAAACATTCAGTAAACCGTCAATAAACCTCAATAAAACTTCAATAAACATTTCCCATCTGCAATGCTATAAAAACTTCCTATTGGTTCCGTACCGCCCATCGGGTTTGAATCCCTCTTTCCTTTATAATCGGTTAATAAATTCGTTGATTTTCTTTATTTTATTGGTCTTGGGCAGCTCAGTAGCATAAAAGTAATGTATATTGGTGCATCTATATTGCTTGTCTATTGTGTCTATATTGCTTGTCTATTGCGTGCATAGCGTACATTTATTGCGTGTGTATTGATTGTTTATTGCTTACGAAGGAAATAAACAACAATACACAGGCAACAGACAAGCAATATACACGCAATACACATGCAATCTATACGCAATAGACATGCAATATACATCAGTCCCTAATTTCACCATCCATAAGGGAGTCGTATCGATTAGGAAATTCTACTGAATAGTTGTTCTTCCTACTAATAAACAATCAATAAACCTTCAATAAACATTCAATATCGGACAATAACATGCGAAATACATGCAGTACACAATCAATAAACCTTCAATAAACATCCAATATCCGATAAATAACATGCGATACAGATGCAGTACACAATCAATAAACCTTCAATAAACATCCAATATCCGATAAATAACATGCGATACAGATGCAGTACACAATCAATAAACCTTCAATAAACATCCAATATCCGATAAATAACATGCGATACAGATGCAGTACACAATCAATAAACCTTCAATAAACATCCAATATCCGATAAATAACATGCGATACAGATGCAGTACACAATCAATAAACCTTCAATAAACATCCAATATCCGATAAATAACATGCGATACAGATGCAGTACACAATCAATAAACCTTCAATAAACATCCAATATCCGATAAATAACATGCGATACAGATGCAGTACACAATCAATAAACCTTCAATAAACATCCAATATCCGATAAATAACATGCGATACAGATGCAGTACACAATCAATAAACCTTCAATAAACATCCAATATCCGATAAATAACATGCGATACAGATGCAGTACACAATCAATAAACCTTCAATAAACATCCAATATCCGATAAATAACATGCGATACAGATGCAGTACACAATCAATAAACCTTCAATAAACATCCAATATCCGATAAATAACATGCGATACACATGCAGTAAACAATCAATAAACCTTCAGTAAACCGTCAATAAACCTCAATAAAACTTCAATAAACATTTCCCATCTGCAATGCTATAAAAACTTCCTATTGGTTCCGTACCGCCCATCGGGTTTGAATCCCTCTTTCCTTTATAATCGGTTAATAAATTCGTTGATTTTCTTTATTTTATTGGTCTTGGGCAACTCAGTAGCATAAAAGTAATGTATATTGGTGCATCTATATTGCTTGTCTATTGTGTCTATATTGCTTGTCTATTGCGTGCATAGCGTACATTTATTGCGTGTGTATTGATTGTTTATTGCTTACGAAGGAAATAAACAACAATACACAGGCAACAGACAAACAATATACACACAACAAACAAGCAATATACACGCAATAGATATGCAATATACACGCAATAGACATGCAATACACATCACTCCATAATTACACCAACCATAAGGAAGCCGTATTGAATAGGAAATTATACTTAACAGTTGTTCTTCCCACTAAAAGAAAGAATAAGGACTGTTTTCCCCCTTAAATATAACTCTTTAAATCTTACTTGAGTGGTACGTTTGCCCCCAATAAACATGCAATATTGGAGCAATAACATGCGATATACATGCAGTAAACAATCAATAAACCTTTAGTATACGCCAATAAACAATCTACCTATTTCAAGAACAATAAACATGCAGTACACAATCAATAAACCTTCAATAAACATCCAATATCCGATAAATAACATGCGATACAGATGCAGTAAACAATCAATAAACCTTCAATAAATATTCAATATCGGTTCAATAACATGCGAAATACATGCAGTTAACAATCAATAAACCTTAATACATGCAGTAAACAATTAATAAACCTTCAATAAACATTCAATAACATGCGAAATACATGCAGTAAATAATCAATAAACTTTCAATAAACATGTAAACAATCAATAAACCTTCAATAAACATTCAATATCAGAGCAATAACATGCGATTAAACATTCAATATCGGAGCAATAACATGCGATATACATGCAGTAAACAATCAATAAACTTTAAGTATACGCAAATAAACAATCTATATACACTGAATAATTGTGCAATTTTCAAAAAAAATGTATTGTCTTAATATTGCATCGTATTGGCCCTGTATTGTGATTTTATCGTCTTCATATGACTTTATTTTTTTTAAGTCAGTCTTGGAAAGTTTTTGCTGGGTTTCAGACAAATAAATGCTTTTGTTTCAAACAATAATTTAAACTCAATGCCAATCCACCTATTTCAAGAACAAAAATTACAAAATGGGTTTGAAACTCATTGGTGGTGCGTGCAACTTGTCTTTTTGGGGAGAACTTTTACAATCCTTGAAACCGTACACTTAATTGGTCATTAAAAGAACAAATATTATGACAATTGATACAAGTAATAAAACTAATACAAAGCCCTTAATGGACTTCAGCATATTCAGCATTGTAGCATCATACGTGTCATCTTGTTGTTCTGCTTCAGCAAAGGTTACATCAACCCATTCGAATCCATTGCAACTGGTGGCTCCCTAATTGCAAGCATCATATATGCAAAATAATTCTGTCAGAGTTAGACCTAGGTTTTTTTCACCCACATACATATTCTGGAAATGAAAACTTACATAGGAGGTTAGACACTTCCAAAATGGCTTCCCTCGATTTTTATCTGATTTTGAAGCCCGAAGCACCATTGCAGCTCCACAATACTAACGCCTCTTTGTTTGAGCGGGAGATGAAGACGAAGACATGTTGAATCTTCTCACTTGTACCTCTTCTCACTCAGATCCTCTCACTGAAACCTCTTCGACTCATACCTTCTCACTCATAGTTCTCAGTCATACCCCTTCACTCATAATCCTAAACTTCTCACTCAGCTCTCTCTCATCTCTGCCCAAATCGAATTATATCTTTCTTTTCTGTGTGTGGGTGGGTTGGTCACGATCTGGACACCTGTACCGTCAGAATTGTGACACCTTTTACCCCGAAAAGCAATATAATATTTCACTACCAAATATTAATCTGAAAATTGAGGGGACACTGCTTTAAAAATTTTATTTTATTTATATTTCATTAAGGCAACTAGTTGCATAAGAATCCATCATCATTGGTTCCATTTTAATAACATTACTAGGGGTAGTTTGGTGTGGGAAAATGAAAAAGTATCTGATGGAACCTTCTGTGACTAGTCAGTAATCTATCACATTTGTATCAATGAATTTGATGGCGGGAAAATCCTAAAAATGACTATGCAAATAGGTTATTAATTGACTTTTTGACTGTCTGACTCTCTTTGAATTTCGATGACGTTTTCCCTTCTCTTGTCTTGAGTTTTAGGGTGTTGGGTTCAATTTCTTTAAAAAGGTTGGCTGGCTACATTGTACAAATGTTGTTTAAATGTTGGGTTTTAATCTATTTTGTCTGGTGTTTGTGCTGTCATAAACCGTTTTATATATAAATGTATAATATATATTATATAGTGGAATGATTACTGACATCATAGACGGCCACGAATGACATTTTCCTGACACAGATATTTTGCACAACTGCAATCTTGATATTTGGTAAACGAAAAGGCATGCATGGAGTGAGTAGGTGTCTTTTCACCGGTGCTTGGGAATGACATTTTCCCACTTAGCATATCCCAAACGATTTGGTTACACGTTTCTTAAGCAAAACTTGAACAGTGAATGACTTTTAATAATTTTTTTCCTGATGTTGTAGAATGGATGGCTTGTATATTTCCATTTTATTTTTCAAAACATCCCTTAACCCTAAAAAAGAAAAAAAAAATTAACAAATTGAAGAAGAGAGAAACTGATTAGCACCAGAAATGGTCTATTCGCACGCAAAATAAAAATAAAAATTTGGAGTAAATATAATTAACAAATGTACAGGCTAAAAAGTAATATAATAATAATAATAATAATTTAGGATAAATAATAATAAAATACTAATGTAGCGTAACCATGAAACAGGGAATTCAATAGGAAGATGAAGTCTCAATGAGTTCGTAGAAATTTTCGGAACATTATTATGATTTTTGTGTATTTAGTTATGAATTTTCTAAGAAAAAGTAATAAATTCGTTGAGACACACTGACTGCGCCCCATTCAGCTTCCGCCATGTGTCACCCCACACAAAAAGAAAAAAAAAATTAACAAATTGAAGAAGAGAGAAACTGATTAGCACCAGAAATGGTCTATTCGCACGCAAAATAAAAATAAAAATTTGGAGTAAATATAATTAACAAATGTACAGGCTAAAAAGTAATATAATAATAATAATAATAATTTAGGATAAATAATAATAAAATACTAATGTAGCGTAACCATGAAACAGGGAATTCAATAGGAAGATGAAGTCTCAATGAGTTCGTAGAAATTTTCGGAACATTATTATGATTTTTGTGTATTTAGTTATGAATTTTCTAAGAAAAAGTAATAAATTCGTTGAGACACACTGACTGCGCCCCATTCAGCTTCCGCCATGTGTCCCCCCACACGATTTAATACTATTTTTCTAGGATTTAACTTATAAAATTGATAATAAATTGAATACAAATCCAAAAAATACACCAAAAATTGGTATGAACTTCTTGTGACATTCTCTACACCCTCAAACTCCAAAAATATAATTTTGACTTATAAAATTTGAAATGGATAACCAAAACTCAACTTTGTTTCAAAACAAACCAAAACACTAAATTATGTTCTATAACATAACACTCGTGTTCTTTGATTTTAACGCTTACCATGAACTCAAATATGTGGAATCATGAGTTTAGACCTTTATAATCGAAGATAATGTTATCAGGAGTTTGTAGCAATTTTCGGTGTATTTTTCTGATATTTAATCAATTTTTTATGAATTTTTAAACATAAATTTGATAAAAGTATCAAACCTGACACATGGCGCATTGACAGGGGAACAACCATCAGACACACTGACTGTGCCCCATTCAGCTTTCGCCATGTGTCGCACCACACGATTTAATACTATTTTTCTTGGATTTAACTTATAAAATTGATAATAAATTAAATACAAATCCAAAAAATACACCGAAAATTGGTACGAACTTTTTGTGACATTTTCTACACCCTCAAACTCCTAAAATATAATTTTGACTTATTAAATTTGAAAATGATAACAAAAACTCAACTTTGTTTCAAAACAAACCAAAACACTAAATTATGTTCTATAACATAACACTCGTGTTCTTTGATTTTAACGCTTACCATGAACTCAAATATGTCGAATCATGAGTTTAAACCTTTATAATCGAAGATAATGTTTCAGGAGTTTGTAGCAATTTTTGGTGTATTTTTCTGATATATAATCAATTTTTTATGAATTTTTAAACATAAATTTGATAAAAGTATCAAAACTGACACATGGTGCATTGACAGGAGGACAGCCATCAGACACACTGACTGCGCCCCATTCAGCTTCCGCCATTTGTCGCCCCACACGGTTTAATACTATTTTTCTAGGATTTAACTTATAAAATTGATAATAAATTGAATACAAATCCAAAAAATACACAAAAAATTGGTACGAACTTCTTGTGACATTCTCTACACCCTCAAACTCCAAAAATATAATTTTGACTTATAAAATTTGAAAATGAAACAAAAACTCAACTTTGTTTCAAAACAAACCAAAACACTAAATTATGTTCTATAACATAACACTCGTGTTCTTTAATTTTAACGCTTACCATGAACTCAAATATGTGGAATCATGAGTTTAGACCTTTATAATTGAAGATAATGTTTTCAGGAGTTTATAGCAATTTTCGGTGTATTTTTCTGATATTTAATCAATTTTTTATGAATTTTTAAACATAAATTTGATAAAAGTATCAAAACTGACACGTGGAGCATTGACAGGAGGACAGCCATCAGACACACTGACTGCGCCCCATTAAGCTTTCGCCATGTGTCGCCCCACACAATTTAATACTATTTTTCTAGGATTTAACTTATAAAATTGATAATAAATTGAATACAAATCTAAAAAATACACCGAAAATTGGTACGAACTTTTTGTGACATTTTCTACACCCTCAAACTCCTAAAATATAATTTTGACTTATTAAATTTGAAAATGATAACAAAAACTCAACTTTGTTTCAAAACAAACCAAAACACTAAATTATGTTCTATAACATAACACTCGTGTTCTTTGATTTTAACGCTTACCATGAACTCAAATATGTGGAATCATGAGTTTAGACCTTTATAATCGAAGATAATGTTATCAAGAGTTTGTAGCAATTTTCGGTGTATTTTTCTGATATTTAATCAATTTTTTATGAATGTTTAAACATAAATTTGATAAAAGTTTCAAAACTGACACGTGGCGCATTGACAGGAGGACAGCCATCAGACAT
>NW_018922103.1:82307-113297 GCF_002207925.1 Prunus avium | reverse complement strand
ACTAGTTTTCTAAGGAATTCAAACCTTCGAAGAGAATACTGCTGATCTCATTTGACATCTGGAGTCAAAAACCAAACTTGGATTAAAAGGTGCCACAAGTCTTGCAACACAGCCATTGATTTGAACTCTTAAGTAAACTTTAAAATCTCAAATATTTTCCACTTAATATGACTATTGCAGAGTAAAATTTCATAACACTTTAAAACCAGTTTTAAGTGTTCTGATAAACCTACAGTAAAGCTTATATGTTTCAACATCACAGATTCATGACCTTCAAAACTTTCTTAAAAACAGTCCAGTTATGATTTTGAAATCCTCCGCTACCTCCTGCAACGAAGGTTGTATATGTGAACAACGAAAAAAGGAAGGAACTAAAAGTAAGTCTCAAGCATGTCAGTGCAAACCATACAAGAGGCAACCAATATATACTCAATTCACAAAAGCTGCAAATAATTACTACCTTTTACTCTTTGTTAATAAGCAGAACGATCATGCATAGCAGCTGCCTCTCCATTCAATGGATCCAATGGGTTGGGATATAAAAGAAGTTGGGGCAGAAACAGTAAGGGAAAAATTAACATTAAGCAAAAAGATATCACTGCAGTTGAGACATACCCAACTACATTATGTCATATACTAATTGGATAAACCAAGTGACACACATAAAGCTGCTAATTAAGGTTATTTCCACTAATGCTTACAATCACGCCAGTTGCATACTGGTTGACTAAATTCACTAAAGTAAAACAAAACCACAATTGACTAAATTAACAATAGCAAAGTACAATTTCTGAAGCAAATGTTCTACCAAATGCCTAAACTCCATCCACTACAATACAACTATAGAATTGCATCAATCAAATTGCATAAGAATCAACAAAAACTTAATATCCGAGCAAATTTCAGTACAATAGTCATCAAGGAAAAAAATGTAATCAAATTGCAACCAATCAACTAAATACCTGGCAAAAATTAATGCCCAACAAGTACAAAATCATCACCGGACCAATTATTTAATCAACCACCAAACCAAACATACCAGCACATAGCCTCCCCAAGGATCGATTTAACAAAAAAAAATAATTTAAATAATTTAAAAAACAAATCTAAAAACAGATTAATCAGAACCAGAAAAACAAAAACATTTCAACTGAAATACCTGGATTGAATAGCAACAACAGCATGCACAAAACAAAAAAACTCTAGAAAACGATTGAAATCTTACTAGGGTGAACGAATTGGAGAACGACGACGAGGTCGCGACTGTGGCTTGACTTTGGAGTCGCGACAGTGGCTTCGCTGTGGAGGTCGACAACGGAGGTTGTGAGTTGCGGCGGCTTGGCTAGGGTCAAACTAGGGTTCCAAATTTGAGGAGAGCTGGATTATGACGATGGATGGGTAGAGAACTGGATTGCACAGTGGATTGAACTTAATCCCTAAATTGGAGAAATTATGAACCACTTAAGAAACTCTAAATTTATAAATCACTAAATTAGAATTTAAAATTTAGAAATAAACTCATAAATTATCTATATATTAAATTACAAAACCACCCAAAGAATAAGCAGAGGAAGAAGAAGATGAAGAAGAAGCGAAAGAAGAAGAGGAACGGATGGGACTAGGAGTGGTGAATGAGAAGAGCTTGGGAATAAAGAGAACATAGGGAAAAGTGGGCAGGAAGGACAGAGTGTAAGAATGATTTGTTTGAGATTTCACGCTCTGGGAGAAACGTTCCTCTCACTTGACGAAGTTGTTTTCAAAACGGGTAATTGCAACCCGATTGTAGCATAACGAGTTCAGCCCTTGGATTGATTTGATGGCTATAAAGTGAACCCCTTATAACTTACCACTTATAACTTTCCACTCATTATAGTCTGACCACTAGGCTAGTGGCCTTGCTAGGCACTACGGGATCGTGGGCCTATGTGGCCCAAGCCCTTTAGATTCTTAGATTCTTGACGTAGAGAGTTGGTAAGTAGTCTGCTTTTTAATTTTTCAACTAGTTTGATTAACTGACTAGAAAATTGAACTAGCAGCAAATGCACATATTAAAATCTCATTTTTTTTTTCAAACATGAATTAAGTTAAAATGTTACAATCTCATAGCATAAATCTCATACATAATTTATGATCAATTTAGTTCTTCGATTAAACGACAGAAGAGGTAGGGGAAATTGTAAGGTCATTACAACGATTCCAAACTTGTATACTCTTTGCCAAGGCTCTAGATTTGTCGACATTGGATGTGGATGCAAAAGCATAGTGGAAGAATAGATCATGACATGTTTTGCCTAATACGAAACAAGGGCATGGCAACAACCATCAGTTACAGTCTCACCTTCAAAAATATTTTTGCCAACTTCCCGAGTGCACTGAATGGAGATATTATTTTCACATTATTCCAAGGTATTTGAATTTGATGCCTTTGTGGATGGAATTCGGAAACCTGTGAAAATATTTCCATATGGACTTGTGAAAAGCAAAATGACCAACAATGGATACATATTTAGTGCAGCCATAGTGCCTTGTATAGTCCCTAATTAGATTTAACTTTCTCAAGGAAATGGAAAGAACTCTTAGATGAAGTTGTGGTTGAAGTGTTTCTTTGTTTATAAGATTTCTCGTAACAGGCCAAGTTATTTGGAATATGAAAACGTCCTAGCACCTTATAAATATATTAACAATTTAATTACTATCGATATTAAAAACAAGAGTTTCTTCAACTTGGTTAAGTTACATTACATTGTCAATCCATAATTGCTTGCAATATTAATAAAGTCCAATGTATTATACGTGGCCTATGGTGATCAAGTTGGTGGTGGCCATGTTGTGATTATCTATTGCGACACATGGTGGTTAATGTTGACAAAAAATAACAACGGAATAGATAATTGGTTGACACAGGGAGTTTTTAATTCTTTAATATCATTAACTAACCATGAAAATTGAACTAGTAGCGAAGGCACATATTGAAATCACTTCTTTTATTTATTTTTGTGTATACATGAATTAAATGAAAATGTTACAATCTCATAGCATTTATCTCATACATATTGTATGATCAGTTTAATTCTCCAGTTAAAAGGCATACGAGGTAGGGGAAATTGTAATTTCATTACATTGATTCCAAACTTGTGTACTCTTTGCCAAAGCCCTGGATTTGTTGACATTTGATTTGTGCGCAAGAGAATAATGAAAGAATAGATCATGACACGTTTTGCCTAAAGAGACAAGAGCATAACAACAACCATCAGTTACAGTCCCACCTTCAAAAATACTTTTGCCAACTTCCCGAGCGCAATGAATGGAGATATTGTTTTCACATTCTTCCAAGGTCTTCGAATTTGATGCCTTTGATATTGGAATTCCAAAACCTGTGAAAATCATTCCATATGGACTCGCCAAAAGCAAAATGACCAACAATGGATACATATTTAGTGTGGCCATAGTGGGTATAGTCCCTAGTTAGTTTTTACTTTATGGAAAGAACTCTTGGATGGAGTTGTGGTTGAAGTGTTTCTTTATTTATAAGATTTCTCGCAAGGTACCGAGTTATTTGGAATATGAAAACGCCCTAGCACCTCAAAAATACATTAACAATTTAATTCCTATCGATATTAAAAACAACAGTTTCTTCAACTTGTTTAAGTTACAATAGATTGGCAATGGATTATACACATGGTAAATAAGTTTGTTGTTATTAGCAATGTTTTTGTATAACAACATGATTATTTAATTAAGTAGTGAAACGCATATATTGAAATTACTTCGCATGATGAATTTTGATATATATATTATCCGATTTGAAATAGTAGTTCAAAAGTCAAGTTGTTACAAAAAATTAAAATAACAAAACAAAACAAAAATAGGCTACTATAACATGACATGAAATTGGTCGAGGAAATTTTTTTATCCGATTTGATCAACACTAGGAGTGTTTGACCTATAACCCTATTGAAGTAGGAGTTAAAATGAATTCAAGTAAAAAACTAGAAAATATTTAGTATAAGTACTACATAGTACTTATGCTACTAGACAACAAAATTGAAGGTGTAGAAACAAATATTTACACGCCAATGGCAAGATGCCATGTTGACTAAAAGATGTCCATACAAGCTAGATTGTCCATGTCAACCGTAGAGAAAGTGATGTACATCCTCTCCCTCATTAATTGGGCCATCTGGATCAGGTGAGAACACTTATGTGAGAACATTATATAAGAATCAATCGCAGCCGTTGAAATGCATCTGAATGGTTGAAGAGAAAAAGCAAGCTTACGGTGCATACGGGTAGGCTACAGTTCCCCCATAGCAGAGGTGTCAAGTCGCACCTAGTTCGAAAAAATGGTGCCTTTCTTGTCAATGGAGTTATGAATGAACCCTAGTCATAACACCCAAATACCTACCAGACATCAAGTTCTGTATTCCTCATCTCTTCTCACAGAAACTCCCTGGTGTACTGTTTCTGTTTGACTTGCTCTTCTGTTGTCGCAGAACCTCCGTCATCTAGTAATTCTCAACTGAACGTCTGAATCGGTACGTTCCTGTTGAATTCCCTCTCTCTCTTTGATATTAAAGTTTGCATGTTATATTGCATTCACTTAATTTAAATTGCTTTAGGATTTTAGGGAGGATTTGAGGGCTTTGATTTTCTAGGTAAGAGTAGTCTGTCTCTGTACGGATGTGTTGGAAAAATATAAATTGGCAAAAGTAATTTGTGTTGTGTTTTGTACTTCGTATTTTTGTTTGCATTCTGGTTGTTTGTTGTGGTTTCGTAAAATTCGAGGAATCTTCATCTGTTCCTCATTGTAATCCTGCTTTGGCCATGTAGTGGTGTGAGTGTAGGGCATAATTTTAGGGATTTAATGGGGTGTGGAAAACAAATAATAATAAGTACCAGTAGAAGTAGAACGCATAAGAGAAAATTGAATCTTAACTCTGAATATGAGATGATTTGGGATGCATAAGGATCAATGCATCTTGTAGTAGGTATCAATTCTATATCTGAATTTGTTGAAATTAGTATTTGTAGGTGAAATTATGTATCTTAATGTGTTGAAAATAGAGTATCAGTTTTGTAACATGATATGTTGAAAATTCTGTTAGTAGGTATCAATTATGTAATGTGTTGAAAATAGTGTTTGTAGGTTTGAAAATGTGTAGATAATATTGTGAGTAGGCATCACTTCTGTATGTTAATGTGGTCATAATATTGTGAGTACGTATCAGTTCTGTTTCTTAAGCAAAAGGTGTCTTTTGCAGGGTCTATTTTACGCGGGTGAATAATCTGTGTGTTGCGCAAACAGTCCTGTGTAATTTTGGAGCGCATTTCAGTGAGTAGGTTATGAAAAGATTTAGAGAGAGCTGTTTTGGGCACCTGTTGGGACTCCATAAAATTGTATTTAGTGGTCAAATTGTGCATGGTCTGGCACTCCGGCAAGTCGGAGGACTTGGTGTGAAGGACATGATGGGTCTTAGTTATGCAATAGGATCCAACGTTGCTCAATTCAGTGTAAAGGATTTTTGTTTGATAAGTGGTCTGAAATGTGGAAGAGAGCCTGACATAACGTCTGCCGGGGAAGATCATAAGCGATTTATGAAAGCGCATTTTACCAACATGAGTCACATTACTTGCCAGGACGTAGAAAATGCATTCCTAAAGTCCGAAAAAGGAAGCGAGGACTCGTTCAAATTGGGACTACTGTATTTTGTGGAGTGTGTGATAATGTGTAAACCTCAAAATGTAAAGATAAATGAGGACTAATTACATTTGGTTCATAAAATGGATGAATTCAACAAATATCCGTGGGGATCTATATCATTTGAGTGTCTGCACGATTCTCTGTTGTTTGTTCCCGGGAAGAAAGAGAGAGATGAAGACAATTTTCCCAATTAAAGGATTTGCATGATCTAAAGAATTGTATCAAGCATTATCATATTATTTACAAACAACAAAACAATCGAACCTCAATGGATTTAAAATAAAATAAAAACTAGATGGAAAGTATAAAAACACTATGCAAAAAAGGCCTTTAGCAACATATAAAATCCGTTGCCTATTCCCCCAAAATAGTGTGGTATTCAAGCTTGTAATAGGCAATGGATATTATCCGTGACCTTTTTATACTTACAACATCGGATATTTAGTAAACTCCAATGCATAAAGGCTTTCCGTGTGCCAAAAAACGTTGACTTCCGACACCTAAACCTAAAACAACATAAGTTATTTCAAAAAGGAGGAGGCTAAAGAGGTTTTATAGCATCGATAATATATCCTATACTGATGCGTATTATCAATTAAAACATCGCAGAAACAAATAGTGCTGTTGCAAATTATGTTATACATCATCACTTTTCCTATTTTGCATACATGAAAAGCCTCCAATAGCGTTGGTTGTTATGTAAATGTTGATGCTACTTCTAATTTTAGGCATCAGTGATCATAAATATCTGATTGTTGTTTTAATCTTTTAACTTCAGTTATTTTTGCAAAACTGAAGTTGTTATAAATAATAGGCATCACTTATGTAAGAAAAGTGTAGCCATTTTGCATGTTCCATGTCACACTTTACTTGGTTATTGTCTTAGAATATCAAAAAGACATCATTTCCAAATCATCTTGCGTTGCCATTGCTCATAAAAATACATATATATAAACAGTAATTTAAATATATCCATACTTGTCTGCATATATATAAGCAAAATACTTGAAAGATCCATACTTATCACACCCAAATCACAATTTTTCCAACCTCACACCACAAATTATCCATACTTTACTTGTCTATATATATATATGCAAAATACTAGCTAGAAAGGCATGAAAAATGGAGGAATGTTTAGTTCAATCAAAAAGCCATTATAGGACTTGAGTCGCAGGTTCTTCTCGCACCTCATCCAATTCCATTTGGGTGTACGTGTCCCGTCTAGCTCTATACTGAAAAAAAAAAAAAAAAAAAAAAAAAAAAAAAACATGTAAAATGTAGACACAAACAACAGAAATATGAACATAAGCTTTAAAAGTGCAAGGTACTAAATTTGCATAAGATATGTTAATCTCTCAAGATACATGATTATAGACCTTAACGAATTCCCATGGGCAGCAACCAGCACGTTCTTTCCATATTGTAGTTTTGGTTCAATCTACGATGCAATCCTATACTGTGGGACGGATCAGCCCCCATAACCCTGGTTAGGCCCATAGGTCAATTAATCATTGGAGCCAACAATTACAGTCACCATGAGAACATAGACTTAGGACATGACTGGCGATATTTAATCCGGAAAGATCTACTAACCTGTTGCTGCTGTTACTTGGGATTTAATGAAACGCCCTTAATTTCTAAACCACTCTGCAATAAATGAGACTCCCAAATATAATGCTTTCTTCCCTAGCTCTTTTGCTGACTGTCAGGCATATATGTAGCCAATTGTAAGACACAACATATGTATGTGTAATGGCTCATCATTCAAATGGCAATGAAAGTATGAACGCGATGCTTAATCTCAATATGAATTCAGAAAAATGAAATCAATGAACTTCATCATCAAGATTATCAGGATGAGCTTCTGACATATAGCTGCAATTAGGGATAATCTTTTCTTTAAGTTCACTGATACCCTCAAAAATAAAGAAATTAAATTTACTTGATTGAGAAGCATCACAAGTCTGCAACTGAAGAAAATGCACTACTACTGAGTTGAGATATGAGAGTAAGGAAATACCCCAAGTCGAAATGCAGTCCCTCTGTTCCGGCAATCTTCAGCCAGTATTTTGGTAGCTTGTAAGGCCTCTTCCATGCTGGCTCCAGAGGCAATCACAGCACAGACAATGGCACCTGCAGAGGAACCAGCTAATGGTGTGGTTTCCTGCACAAATCACACACATTCTACTTCTGAATACAGACCTAGAACCAAAGATAATGACTGTTCACCTTCATAAGGGAATAACAGACAACTTAAAGGCAAGCAAAATACAAACAGAATATTTGCAAAATAAAAACAATCATAAAAGAAGCAAACTTTTACAATTCATTACCACAATTAGTGCATATGCAACCAAAGCAACCACTCCAAACCCAATAAAACTTACCTCAATCCAAGAATATTACAAAAGAATCAAAGTTACCTTTTAAATTTAGCAAGCACAAACAAGGGGGTCCTTTATATGTAGTAAATCAAATATGCTTCTTCGACCCCTCATTGAACAAGTAACAAATGTATCCTTCTCGCATCAATGAACATTGGCAACCATATATGTGTCATGTAAATATCTATATCTTCCTACCAAATTCTCAATAAAACTCAGACACCCTAATTCCAATTAGATACCAAATTCCAATTAGATCTCAATAAATCCCAATATATGGATGAGCTCCTCATACATATATGTCTTGATGTTAGAAATACATTGTAGTTGACATAATTGATAATTTGATGACCAGTAAATAGTTTTACCTGAAAATTCTGTGCTGCAAGAGGATCATTTGGGTTTTTATCCGGATGAACCTGCATTGCCTGCAAGCAACACAAAAGTTTTAATTAAATAAAATTTGCATATTTGTTAATGCAGTAAGTGTTCATATGCAAAATGATTCATAAAAGAGAATATGGATGGATCTACTATGATTAGTGTAGAACCAATTGAGGAACAAGCAACTGAAATAAGCATAAAAATTCTAATCATCCCTAATCAAATTTAGAGCTAACAATTCTCTATCAGCTTCTGTGAACAATCAAACTAGAAAGATGAAGAGGCAAGTGAAGATTACCTTCATGGAATAAGCTTTCTTGATATCGGCCTCGGTAGCCGTTGGGCTCACTCCAAGAACATCGTAATACTCTGTCTCCTTCACCATTTTTTTTCTCCTTCTTCCGATCGGTCAAATTTTTGTTTCGCAGTTCGTGGGGCAACGAGGGAGGGAGGGAGGAACCAAAATAATAAAAATAAAATACAAAAAATAAACAGGAAAAAGAAGATAAGAGAAAATATTCACAATAATAATAAAAAGATTCCCCTACGGACCACTTGGGCTCGAGACGCGTTGTTTCTAATTCTCCCTCTCTTTGTACCAAAAAATAAAAATAAAAATAAAAATGAATTAAGAGATCACAAAAATCAGAAACTTTAGATCCTCTTAAAAAGAGAGACTAATCAGAAAATCTTAGGACAAGGATTACAAATGGGAGAAGAAATGACAAAATGAAGAGATCACCATTACTACTATAAATGCAACAATGCCCTGTTAATCGGCCATTTTCTTTTGTGCTTCTCTTTGTCTAGACTAATAAATCCATATGGAACAGCAGATATGGCAACAAGACAAAAAACAAAAAACAAATAAGTGCTTAATTGAGTCAGGGGAGGGAGGGACCACATTATAACTTACTAAGCATATCATAGTAATATAATAATTCAAACAAAGGTTTCAAAGGATGCAAAGAAAACACTTTTCTGCTAGAATAGATATAAGAAACTTTTCTGCTAGAAGTAAACTTGCAAAGGATGCAAAGAAAAAACAAAAAAAAGCAGCCATGAATGCCTTTCAAAGTTGACCAGTTATTTCCTCTCATTCAGTGCACCGAAGAGTATGTGAAAATGCGCATGTGATATTGAACAATCTAGGCAACATAGCAGTTGATTTTGAGCTTGGGACCAGCAGGGCAGTTTAGAAGTCTTGTGTAGAAAGTGTACAAGTTGGATTGCAGCTTCAAAATACATGTACTCTCATCTCAAGCATTCTACAAGTCACATGATTTATGCTTACATGAGTTTAGTCTGTTTCATTTCAAAATCAATATATCATTAAACCAGCAAAAGCCACCCATCAACTTCAACTCTATGCAGTCTCAAAAGATTATAGTAATTAAAATCTTAATTCTCTGATGCATAGTAAGCTAGAATTTTTTAGTTCTTCCCTATCTGCAACAACAAAGTCCCATAAGTAAAGTAAGTAACCAATGAACTCTCTTGCAGCTGCAGTATTAAAAGTCTAAAAGGTGTTAAAAGATGTGGTTGCAAACTTTTTAGGACTAAATTATAAGTGTAAAGTTTATGTGACAGCTAGTCAGAATTAATTATTGATGGATTTGGCTAAATATTGACAGATTTACAAAACCACCCATTAATTAAAAGAAAAAGTAGAAGATTCGAAATTTTCTCTCTATGCCAATTTTGTTTGTGTGTGGAACTTGGAAGATATAGAGACAAGAATGAAATAAACAATAGAGTTAAAACTGAAAAAGGAGGGTACAAACAGGCATAAAAAAATATTCCTGGCAGTGACAGGATGAGAAATGAAGCCAATAATTTTAGAGAACAATATATGTGAGAGTGAGTGAAGTTACGAGGATTGTCGTCCACAGCACTAACTTTAATTGTAATTGGGAGCTCAAGTGGAGGGAGGGAGGGAGGGAGGGACAATTCTCTTTAGCTTTTCTTGCAGAAACGGATCCAAGTTTATGTTGACAGACAAATACTTAGATACTTAGCCCAATATTTCAAATCATAAAATTGGATATCATGAGCTTAAAAATTCAGGAAATATTCCAAGATGGTTTTGTGGCAGTGACAATACATGGCATCTGAATTTTGAATCGAACCATTATAAGAAAATGAAGTTGTAATTTTTTATTTATTTTTATTTTAAAACAGGTGGGGATGGGGAAGAAATAAAAGGATTGATTTGAGCATGCCTGCAGCACCAGTAACCAATACAGTCACAGGCTCCTTCTCCATGCTCAAGAAGCTCCACATGTATTTTATAAGCTTCCAAAAGAAGGCAATAGTGAACAGAACAACCAAGATTTTCTGAAAAACAACAATATTCTCCATTTTCTCAAAAACAGACAGATGCAACAAACAATTCCTGTTAAAATCAAGACAATCCAATCCTATGTTTTTATATAGGTGTAAGAGTACCATGATTGAAACAAAGAATCTACAGGGCACTTCCAGAACAAGGCAATCAGATGCCAAAACAAAGTCCACAAGATACTTAGAAATACAGAACATATCAAATTATTCCAAAGAACATAACCAAACCCTCTGTTTGGTCTCCTCCTAAACCAAGGAACACAAAAAATTAATAAAAATAACAATCTCAAATCCATGCTTGTTGAAGAATTCATCTCAACATAACAACAATTTTATTGATCTCATAACAACAACAAAAAAACTTGAAATTCTTCTCTTCATCCACATTTTCATTCAAGCCAACCAAACAGTGAAAATAATACTGAAAAGGAAGTAAATTTTGAAAGAATGACCATACCAGCAGCACCAGTGACAAGAACTCGAACTGGGTCTTTTGCCATTGCTGCAGAGTGTGGTTTTGGATAGAGAAAATCATCACAAAGGTGAAAACCAGTCAATAATTTCCACAAATTACAGAAGAAAATAAATAATTAATCAGAGCAAATTAATAAGAAAAGTAGAAATACCATCTGTAACATCTCCAAAAGGAGAAAACAGTCTCTTGGGTTGTTCATTATTAGTGAACGATGATAATCCTAAGCAATAAACCCAAGAATCAAAACAAGCGTTTTAAACAAAAAAAAAACCCTAAAAATAGATTTGAGAGAAAGAAAGGGAAAGAGAGAATACTGCTGACGAAGAGCTGTGAGCTCAATCTTTTGGCCATCTCTGTGTCAACCCAAATCCCAGATATCTGCTTTTTCTTTGAGCATGAAATGTGAAGAAGCAGATTTAACATTTATAAGAACATATAGGAAGAAAAACGAGATCCAAACTCAGATTGGCTTGATGGAGGAGAAAGAAGAAAGAGAGAGAGTTTGAGAGGGACTGAGAGGAAGAGGGGACTGAAAAAATTGAGAGGGATATGGAAGTTAGGGCGAGAGTTTGAGAGGGAGAGCGTGAAATTTGTTGGACTAGCGTTGACTACCCCTTAGGCATCTGAGGCTTTTAAAAAAAAAAATAGGCAAATCGCTTTAGGCATCTGTGATTATGAGAGATGATGCTAAAAGGGAATCAAGGGCATCGTCATAAAAAACCAAATATTCGAACTAATGTCTTTGTAATTGTTTAGCATCGTTATTTACAAAATCGATGCCTAATGTACTAATAGCATCGATTTTCAGTTTTACCGATGCCTATGTAGTGTTGCTAAAAGTGAAATTTGGCGTAGTGAAAGTAAAATTATTTTATATAGTAGCATTGCTGTCAATGTATCTAATTGTTTCAAGTAGACGATCCAATTTCAAGGGTTTGGTTAAATGGTGGTCCATGCCAGCCTCAATCATCCTTCTTGTTTCCTCGCCTTGTTCATGAGAAGTTAATGCAATGATCGGAATGTGAACGTCGTAAGATTTCTCCTCTTTCCTTATCCCTCTTGCTGCTTCAAATCCATCCATTATTGGCATCTGTTTGGACACCAAAACGACGTCGGAACTGTTAGAATATAATATGGGAGAGAATTGATTACTTATATAGTTTGATATTAATAAGAGTATTTACCTGGCAGTCCATTAATATATAATCATATCCATGTTTCGTATGGGTGACTAGATCATTGCGAACTTGGTCTAGGGCTTCTCCTCCATTTCCACAAAGCTTCACAGTTGCACCCCAATGTGTAAGAGTTTTCATAGCAATCTGAGCTAGGGCTTTTTGGTCCTCAGCAACCAGAAACTTCTTCCCAACCAAAGGCCTGCTTGGCTTATCAGGTCCTTCTGTTTCTCTTTGTGGAAGTGGGCGGCCATGATCAACTGCTAGGTCTCTTGCTTTGCAGCTAACATTGTGAGACTTATGATTTTGCGTTGGTGAAGACAAGGTTTCAAATTCACGGTCGGTGTGAAACTGGTATCTTGATGAACTAGGGGCTCTGGAGACTTTTCCAACATCAAATGTGCCCCCTAATCTCTTTGGCAGTGAACCTCCATACTCTGGAAGAAGTCTTACCACTTCATATAGACGGGTGCCGTGAAGCGCCTTGTGTTTGACAACGTCGTCTGGATCAAGGCTGTCATAGTTAATGTTTCTTTGTACCAATGGATTTGCCAACCAAACAACCTTGCACCAAGCATTTTGAAGGCTTTTTTGGAATTCAGCTACAATGTTACATAACTCCTCAAATGGTCCAGCTGTAGTATCAATCACTAGCAATGTAAAGCATGACGATGTGCCACGAAGATTTGTGCTATTCTTCTTAAAGAGAGAGATTATGTTTTCTGTTCCATCCATTGCACCCATCAAAGGGTGCACCTCCTTCAATCTAAAGCTAGAGTTGCATGATGTGGATTTGTTCAAGCAATCTTGCAAACCCAAATCAGATATTACTGAAGAACTATGGTGATGAGAATAGTACCTTTTCCCCTTGTGTTTTATCTTCTTGAGAGTAGGACGAAGTTGTTCCCATTGTTCTACCATCCATGCTTTTATCCCAATACTCTCCATGAACTTGTACACCATTCTTCGACGCTCTTCATTTTTTATCAGCAGTACAACGTTAGATCCCTCTACCTTAGGGCTCGGGGCACGAGTGGTCAGCCCGGGAGTACCGGGAGTAGGAGCACTGTGAATGGCAGCTATTCCCAATTCAAGGTCTTCTTCTTTTCTTCTATCCTTGTAGACATTCTCACATACATTACTTAGAAGAACATTAAACCTGAAGCAAGTCCCTCTTTCCCCAATATCTTTGTCCACAATTGTTATTTCGCCATGCATCAAACGTACCTAGTGCAAACAAAAATATCAAATTTAACGCATGCCTTAAATTCAAGAAATTCTTAAACAAGTTTATATTTTATTACTTACCAGAGATTGAACAATACCAAGTCCCAAGCCAGTACCTCCTTCTCCAAGAGCTGTTTCTTTGACTTGTACATAGTTTTCAAACACTGCTTTTTGCTTCTCCTTGGGGATTCCCTTCCCAGTATCATCCACCTCAAAAATAAATTCCAGACAATTTGGATCTTGCTGGACCCCATTCATTACTTCCATGTCAACATCTCGTGATTTCTTCTTGTTTGATAGAAAGCATAGCAAATTTTTCCACACGGCACCGCTCCGGACAGAATTTGCAGTTACAGAATTCTTGAAATCGGGTCTTTCGACCCAAGCACGAACTGTCACATGCCCCTCTGAAGTAAATTTAATAGCATTGCTTAATAAGTTGCACAATATCTGCTTAAGCCTTCCCCCATCGCCTGTAACTCGTGCAAACTTCATAACAGAGCCATCATAAGGATCCAACACCACATCTATGCCTTTTTTTAAACCCACAGGATGATACAAATCAACTACATCTTCAAGTAGCTGGGCCACATCAAATTCCTCTTCCACAAGTTGCATCTTACCAGCTTCAATTTTGCTTGTATCAAGAATAGAGTTCAATATACCTATATAACAAGTACTCAAACTGATATATCAAAATGTATAGCAGGATACTCAGTAAAAAAAATGTGTAGAAGGATTAATTTATTAACAATTGAGAAAAGGCAGAGAATGTAGAAAGATTCAAAATACCAGAAAATGCCGTTGGTTAATTCAAACATTAAGAATTGAAATTATTAATTAAATGAGGATAATATGGTAAATTCACAATTTTTTCATATTAAAAAATTAAAATTAAAAAACAAAATCAGATAATAGGTCCTACTTTTATGGAACATAACTATCCTATGTTATATTTTCTTTATTCTTAAAATAAAATAAAAAATAAAAAATAAAACCAATTGGCACATGTGCCAAGGGGCTAATATTAAAATATTGTTAATTCATTTAAAATTGATAAAATAAATATACTTGTGTTAAAATTCAATAAAAATCCTTTTAATAATAAAATAAGACTATTTAAAAGGAAAAAACAGCCCTAGGACCGACAACAAACCCAGCACCAATTCCCCCACCGCCCCCAGTCCCACCACAACCCAACCCTTTTCCACCGCCAACTGCCATCCCCAACCTGTGGCCACCATTCCCCCTCCACCCATCTCACTACTCTGATTTCTCCTCCCCCATGTTCCAAATAAACATTGAGAAAACTCCCACCCCACCTGCCACCTTCGATGCCCAGCTATACACAACCTCAAGCCCCGCCACCCAGCTCCACCAATCCGATCTAGCCCCAGCCACAACCATCCCAACAGAGTATCCAGAAACCAAAATCCCACACCCAGTCACCACTTGAAATTCACAAGCACCTAAACCAAAATCTCAAACATGAGAGAAATAAATAAACAGCAAACACAAAACAAAATTATGGGAAGAGGAATAAATGTGGTTTTGGAGGTTGGGGTGGTGGCTGACCTATCAACTATCAATTAAATATCGACAATGTAAAGTACATTAGTACCCAATACCAGTTAATCACTATCTTTAGCAATATAACTTACCTAAAAGGTCCTTCGTACAAGCTTCCATTTGTCTCAAATTCGTCTCTAGTTCTGAACCTCGGGCTACTTCATCGTAAGATATCTCGATCAAACCGGTAATGCCGGCGAGAGCAGCCCGAACATCATGGCTTGCAGAAGCAAACGCAAGACTTTTCCTCATACTCTTCCTCTCAGCTTGTTGAGTCGCCTCCATTTGTTTTATGAGTGTGGCACAAAGAAGCATCTCCCGTTTCCCAGCACTAAGCATTATGAAAATGTAACTCACACTGAAGCCTCCCATAATAGCAATCATCACTATTAGGAGTGTGAATGCTACTTTGCTGTTCTTGTGAACAAATCTGACTAGCCCACTCTCTGTGTAAGCAAATGCAAGAACCTGAAACGTCTCGAAAATTCTTGTAACATAAATTAATTATTATGTAGATTACATGAATAATTAATTAACAAAATAATTAACCGTAAATTTTAGAGATTAAACTTACATTATGCTCGATATGTTTGATGATACCGATCAATAAACCAGACAGTACCAGCATGCCAATTACCTACAGTAAAGTTTAGTTTGAATATTTGTAATGAAGTATTAATTAAGTGATAATAATGAGAAATTTAGAAGGATGAGAAGAAAAATTACCAAAAAGACGAGGAAAACATGCCGCAACACAGCCCAATGTTGCAGCTTCATTGGGTCTGCTATTTGTTAGTTAACCAAAGAATTATATCCTGCAAATTTTCATGAAAAAGTAAGCTAAAAAGAAGTAGATTCAACAACAACAAAAATATATTTATTTAGCCTGAAAAACTAAATTCAGAAAATAAGCACTAAAGCAATGACAACACCTTGGGAAAACACTTATAGGACAGAAACGGCAGTTCCACACTGATGGAGAACCAGAGTTGCACCAAGGGAAAATGGATTTAGGTCAGAAGCCAACACCAATCCAAATCTACAGAATAGACAGACTACCACGTAATTCAGTAGGCAGAGGTTAACCTATGGATTTATTTTTCTTTGGGTCCAAATTCAACAAACAGAGGTTATCCAGCACTTGCCAACAGCACCGTAATTAACCCGGCTGTTGCCTGGGTAGGCTACTTAGGAACGGCGCAACAGGTTAAAGATCTCTGAATAACATAAGTTTACCCATCACTGGTCTTGACACCAAAATAACTGGCTAGCCCTTTCTCAAATACTCCAAAAATGAAATTATGCAAAAAGATGACCGTGTTCTCAAAATGCATATTTCTGGACAAGCAACTGGAAGTATGATTTGCGGATGTGGAGAAAAGTATCATGTGTTGACTGGATACCGTGTTCCGACATCCCAAAATTTACACTAAGGAACCAAAACCTAGGTATAGTTTGAGTGCCTAAACCAACCAAACTCAGGACAGATCTTGATTAGTTTTCACATCAATATATACTACCCAACAGCCTAATCCCCATCTAGTTACATTTGTATAGGGGACAAGAATGTACTCAACCCACACATACGCTCCTAAAAGGCCCTTGATCGCATTACTTACAGTCATAAGAAAATAGCTTACACATTTGGAATCAGCTGCATGCAATCAAGAAGTCCAACTAAATTTTACATTATTGCCTTTTGAAATCAAACAAATAATTGTAATCCAACTGTGAGTGATTCCCATAGCACATTTAGATGAATCCCAACTCCTATTGGATATGAGATGGAATAACCTTTTCAAAATATGGAAGTTAGAAATACTTGTCTACTTTCAGTAGCAAGAGACCCTTTTTCTGTGTAATGGGCGTTAAAAATATTTGAAATTCATTCTTAAATAAATATAGAACATGCTGGAATTAATTATAAGATCAATACCCTATCATACAAATGTTCATTACCCAGTTTAGATTCAATGGTTAAATATTTGACTGCTTCAACTTATACTCTAATATCTTACGCTCACATGCAATTCAAATTATGCAAACAAGTAGTTAAGATTGCTTTGTAAAACAGATTTGTCAAACCAGGTCCGCATTTAAGTCCATAACTCTATACGCCAATTATGCATCTCACATATTTACCAAACCGAAGTCATTAAAAACACACAAAAGGACTCATCATAGACACAAAATTTGACCGGATTTCATTACTTTAGTTCAATAAAATGATAAAAACATTCTAATCATCTCTTCAAAGATTTTTTACAAAAAAATACAAACACAATTCATTGAAAACTGTCAACAAATAGTTACTCTTTAAAGGTTAATTGATGAAGAAATCCATAGCAAGGACTACCAAACAGGCTCCAAAAAAAATTGCAAGCTTCCTATTACTGAACAAAATCGTCCAAATCCCAATTACATCTTCAGCATAACTCAGTAAATACTTAGAACCATTAATCTATTCTAAATATGAACTTGATGAAAGGTCACACAAATTTTTTTTATGATAAAAGAACTTGTGTTACATAAATGATACCTTTTCTTAAAAATTCACCAATAACTTCCTTACAAATTTAATTCCGAGCTCAAACCAAACAAACCTAGCAGATCAATAATAAAACCATTCCAAGACCACATGAATTACCTTGAGGTCTTATCGACTCACAAGCAAACACTCGTTACCCCAAAAATCATTACTTCTTAATTGAGTTAACCAAAACTCATACTTAACTCAAACAACCTTAACCACTCAGAACTTAAAGTTCACCACATGTCAAAAAAAAATCAAACTTATAAAACGTGCCTGACATCCACGTCGAAGAGGTATCCCTTCAAAACAAAACACATTACTCTTAACAATACTAAGGATGCACACAAGGTGCAGTCTACAGGAAATTAAACCTATGGCTCTGATACCAAGTTGACAGGACCCGACCCAAATTCCACTTTGGAATCTGAGCCGAACCCTGTGTGTATCCGACGCTTGGAGGGTGCCGGGCACAAATGACCAAATCACCCTTCTAATTAAAATTAAAATTTATTACAAGTTTGACTTCTGCCGAAAATTCGGCAGAGTCTCCCCTCTAATTTGATCATTTCCCAAAATTTTTACACATGTACGAAAAGCAATTTATAACCACAATCGTTCAGCATGCACAATAATAGAATCCAAGCAACTAAATCTCAAATCTATATGACCTCAGGCCTCTTTAAATCAAATAAATCATTCTGCAAACGAAAACAGATCCCCACTTTTGGAACAACATGAATATGTCTACAGATTTCATTATAAATTATCTGAATGGCTTTACCATCACTTGGTCTCGCGGCTGCACCTAGTAACCCTAGGTTGCCTACATATCCTTAACAAGGGATCAAGCCACACGTAGTTCTTTCTCTTTTATATTGCCCTTGCACTTCATGTCAATTGTTATTCTTTCTTGTGATTACAAATCAATCCAAGTTCTCATAACGGCTCATACTCAGAACATAAATAAGCCACTCACTGAACTTCCTCTAATTCATAACACAATTTATATAATACTAGTTTAAACTGTAAATAAAATAAAATAAAATAAAAATAAAACAAAAGTAAAAATAAAAATAAAACAGAGAAACTCAAAAGACACTTTTAACCTTTCCTTAATATTTCATCATTTCCAAGTATCCTATCTGTTACATCCTCGCAGGCCTCAGAATAAAAGTTAATCTGAGCTGCATTCCTCATAGGCCTCGGGGACACAAAGTCAGCCGAGTCGCAATCCTCGCAGGCCTAGGAGACACAAAGTCAACCGAGCCGCAATCCTCGCAGGCCTCTGAAACATAAGGTTGACCGAGCCGCAATCCTCGCACCACACGGTTCAGGCGTCCCCAATACTCGTGGGGCATTATCAAAAATAACAAAACTGTTTCAAAGGCAACTGGGGGGTACTCCCGTGATGGGTTTGAAAACCATATTCAAATAAAATATAAGCCTCATTAACTGAAATACCCATTACCAAACCTAAGTAAACCATTTCGATTTTATTAACAATCAAAACACTACTCAAATACTTAAGAACAAACAATCTCTGAAAATCCCACAAGACAAGATAATAAAATCCAAAACACCGTGTCTTACACAAAGTTAGGGTAAATTACTCAAATGGTCCCTAAACTTATACGTGATTTACATTTTGGGCCCTGAATAAAAATTTTAGTCCAAATGGTCCACGAACTCCATATTAATCGCTCCGTTGATCCAACCGTTACGTTCTGTCAATGTTGCTGTCAAATTTAAGGGTAAAACCGTCCAAACCGTGTAGAATAACCAGCCCTTTAAGCGACAAAGGCACCATTTTGGGATCCACCTTCTTCATGGGTTCCCCAAATTGAAACCTAAAGTACACAAAATCAACGACGGCTGCCATGTCTGAAAGTTCAACAGATTCAACTCGATCCACTCGGTATTGCTTTTGTGGGATGAAGATTAAACGGCGCACGTCATGGACAGATCTGAACCCGGGAAGAAGGTTTGAGGCATGCGACCAAAATCGGGTAAGATAGAGTAAGGGTTTTGTTAAGTTTAAGTGAAGAATTGAATGGTGTGCTGGGGCTCTGATCGTGTGTAACAAATGATGTGCAGAATAGCCAAACAAGACATCATTTCTTTGAATGGCTGGATAATGAAACATGTCCAAGAGGAAAGGAAGTGCTTCCTGGATTGCTTAGAAGACTTAGAGGTATGGAGGAAGAAATTAGAGCAAGGGATGAGCAAGTGAGATTAGTGGAAGAAGAGAAGAAAAAATTGGAAGAGAAAGTGGGTGTTCTTATTGAAGGCAGAAAGGAATTGGAATGGAGTAGACAGAGACAATTGAAACTGGGGTTTGCTTTGATCCTTTCATGGTGTTTGTTTGTAATTGTGGTGATGAGTAGGAAGATTTAACTATGAATGTTAAGTCTGTAATGGTCTTTTAGGTTTGTAATGAGATTATAGTTATGAATGTAATGTGGTGTTTGTTAGCTGTGAATGTAATGTGGTTTTTGTTAGCTATAAAAGTAATGTGGTGTATTTTAGGCATGACCCAAAACCAATTCCATAACCAAAAACCACACCAATTCCATAAACGAAAACCAATTCCATAACCAAATCCAATTCCATAACCAAAACCCAATTTCATAACCAAAAACCAATTCCATAACCAAATTGCACAGCGTAAACCAATTCCATTTCCAAAATGCATAGTTTAACTCTAATACACAAGATGTGATTCCATTTCTACTGTACATCCCAAATTATAGAACCTAAACCAAAATGCAGAGTTTAACTCTAATCCACAAGCTGTGATTCCACAAAATTACATCCCAAATTACAGAACCTAAACCAAAAGGCCAAGATGTAACTCTAATCCAAAAGATGTGAATCCACAAAATAACATCCCAAAAGCTGTGATCCTATTGTTTGTACTGTAAGCCAAAATGCAGGGCCTTTACATAACCAAAATGCAGGGTAACAAAATCCACATCCCAAATTACACAAAATATATATGATTCCCCCTGCCTTGTGAATGATTATGGTTGTGATAGAACTTGTGTAGGCCTTTTGAATGTTCCTCCTCTCATAGCAGCCCTTTTGAATGTGCCCCTTCTAATAGCTGGAATTTTGAATATGGAACCAGGTTTGGCAGTGACACAAGTTGAAGATGGATTTGAGCTTTCTTGTGTAGGTGCAGTTGACTGTGACAATGGTATATTTGCCCTTCCTCTTGCCAAACCTCTTGCCAACCCTCTTCCCATATCTCTTACCATACTTCTTGTCCAACCTCTTGCCACCTAAACAAAGAGGACCAATATAAGTTTGCAACTAATGAACACATTTGTGAGACAACATATTTGAAGAAAAATACCCCAAAAAACGTACACTTTGTTGTGAAGAAGTAGCAACTTCTGTTGCAAGAGCTGGACCTTCATTGGCTTTTTCTCTTCCTCGTCCTCTGCCCCTCCCTCTAACTGTTCCTCTCCCACTTACTGATGCAGCTGCTATTAATGTGCTTGGCTCAGTTTGAAACTCTTTTTGGGCAGAAGATGCATTTGCCTGCAAGAGCACAAGGAATTATTAGTTCGAAAACATGTAACAACTCTAAAATTGCAGAATAAATAATTACTTGTTGATTTTCAGAGTTCTGTCTGTCACAAGTTGCCCTATTATGGCCACTTTCACCACATCTCCTACATCTGATCTTAATAAAAAGTCTTCTAAGCTTGGCTCGTGGTTGAACATAATTTGGAGGCATTGGATGTGGTGGGGGTGGTGGTGGTACCAGAATTTCTGTAGGTTCCTTGGTCCTACTTTTTTTTGGCCTTCCTGGCTGTACCCTAACACTTGGGGGATGTATTGGAGGATGCCCATATTTAGCCCACTGATCCATTGAAGGGATGGGATGAATCATTGGTTCATATGACTTCATATAAGATGCAGGCTTGTAACATTGATCCGCATAATCAATGGGGCTTTCATCCCTTTGAAAAATTGCAGAAATTGCATGCCCACAGGTATCCCACATAAATCCCACCTCCTACAAGAACATGTCCTTGCCCTAAAATCCACAACAAATTCTCCACCATACATGTGGGTCACTTGATATGTTTGCAAGCCAGCCAGTCGAGGAATGCATGTGGAGGCTTCTAACTTGTTCTTCTCAATTATCTTGAAGATTCTTGGCCCAATTGGATGTTTCCATTTCGGACATGCAACCCTTCTATTTGCCATCCTAAGCATCACAAGGACTCTTATCCTCTCCAAGCAAGTCAAAATGGACTGATCTCTTGCATCTACAATTGCTGAATTGAAACTTTCACAAAGATTGTTCAACAACAGATCACACTTAAACCATGTCTGAAAGTGAGATCTGCTCCAATTCTTTGCAGGTCTCTTACTGAGCCATTTCCACGCTTCCTCATCCTCTTGTTTCATATTATCCATTTCTGCTTCCCACCAAGGCATAGTTGTGGCTCTTGCTGCAGCCCACAATATGTGTTTTAAAGCAAGACCAGAGTGTAATGATCTAAAGTTATTATATAAGTGTCTAACACACATCCTGTGCTCTGCAGTTGGAAGTAGAGTCTCAATTGCAGGTATGAGTCCCTTTTGCTTGTCACTAATGAACACATATGACAAACCATTTGTAATCTTTAGATCTTCAATCAACAGCCTAAGAAACCAGATCCATGATTGTTTGCTCTCGATCTCAACAACTGCATAAGCAATTGGGAAGCTGCCATTGTTGCCATCCACCCCAACTGCTGTCAAAATCTGGCCAGGATAAGGACCTTTTACGTGGCACCCATCAACACCAATAACTGGTCTGCATCCATCTAAAAACCCTTGCTTACAACCAGCCAAGCAAACATACATCCTTAGAAAGATAGCTTTGCCCCCCACTTGTTCAGTTTTAATTACAACTGTACTTCCCTTGTTTGCCTTCTTCAATTCCTCTGCATAATCCCTTAACCTACCATATTGTTCTATGTAACTCCCTTCAATCATTACTTTGGCCCTCTTTTTGGCCCTGTATATTTGATGTTTTGTGACATTCATACAATAATCCTCCAAAACATCCTCTTGTAATGATTTCACATCCAAGTGTGTGTCTCTATTCAGCTTCTTAGAATACCTGTTGCAAAGCCACTTGGATGAGGCATACTTCAACTTGTCGACCCTCCCACAAGTGTGTTCTAGGCTCATAGTTTTGATTACAAATGTAGATTCACTCTTATCAATCTTTGAAGCATATAAATAAAATGGACATTTCAGTCCTCCCAAACATACAGCCTGGAGCCTCCTTCCATCATTTTTTTTGAATTTTATCAACTTACCATGTATAATTGCATACTCCTGCACAGCTTCTTTCAATACCATTTTGTTTGCAAATCGCATTCCCATCCTAAACTCTGGATTCCTTAAATCCACCTCTCTCCTATACTCCTTCCACTTTGGCAATTTTTTTTTCTTTCTTTTGCCCTTTTCCTCACCATTACCCTCATCCTGATCCTCTTCATCAGTTCCTGTGTCCAAATCTGATGTGTTAGCATCATCTGATGATACCTCTCCTGCAGCTTCATAAGTAGGCCAAACATTCTCATGTCCACTGGGGTCAATAGTAGGCTCAACATTAGGCCTAACGTTCTCACCTGCATTGGGCTCACCACTTGTCCCCCCAACTACCACATTCTCAGCTACAAGCACCTCATCCTCTTGTTCACTGAATTCATAATCACTATCCACAAATTTTGCATCATCTTCCTCATTTTCCCCTTCATTTCCAACCTCTCCATTCTCAGTTGCTGCAGCCTCATTTTCCCCTTCGTTTCCAATTTGTACATCTGCATTTGTATCCTGCTGTGAACTAAATGCAGGCCATGTCACACCCTTACCATCATTTTCTACATCTGCATCATAGTTATATTCTGCACCATCCAAACTAGGCCACGCAGCAGATGCTTGACTCCCAAGCCCATTACCATTTGAATTGTCCAAATCTGTATAATACAACACAAGAACCCTATTACATGGCATGCATCCAACCATTTCAACTACTTTAGCATCAGAGGCAATATGCTCCAATACATTACCATCCTTTTGTCTATACCAAATCTCCATACTTTGCTCAATTTTCGAAACATCTATTGTATACCCCAACTCTTTCCCTATCTTCCTTAAATCCAGCAATGACAGAAAGTCATCAACAACATTATCTAAATAACACACCTTACCACCCTTATAAACCCCATTTTCAAATATACCCCCATGGTGTAGTTCAAGAGTGACTCTGTCAGAGATAGCTGCAAAAAGTACACAAGAAATTTCAGACGTAGCTGCACACACATCTCCTTTATCTAATGCTACAGGTTTAGGGTTTTCATTTATTTACAGTTTCACTCAATGCACAACACTGACTTTGGTACAATAGTGACTTTGGTGTGAACCAAACAACAAAGGGACCACACCAAACATAAAAACCTATACTTTGCAGTCAATGGTGTGAATCAGACAACAAAGGGACCACACCAAACATAAAAACCTTTACTTTGCAGTCAATGCCAACATAAAGGAAACAAAATGCCAGAGAATCTTTTAAACATAAACAAACTGACCTTGGACCACACACTTGCAAACAAAAAGCATCGATTTGCAAAACACGATGAATATAAAATGCAGACAGAGAATCCCTTACCGTATTTGGGATTCTCTCCACCCCAACGAAACTCGAACTCCATCAGTGATGAGCATCCACAATCCCAGAAATCCAGAAATTCCCGATAATCCCCAAGTAGGAACCCTAACCCAAAATCTCTGCTTTTGGCTTCACACGTCCTTTTTCACGAACTGAAGACAATGGTTTTGGAGAATCGGAGACGACAATCAAAGCCTTTTGGGGTTTAAAAATACGAATATACCCTTTCAGGTTTAAAAAGACGCATATGCCCATCCTAGACCCCACCACTGGCGTTGACTTGACCAAAAATTCACAGAAAACATAACGGTTGGATCAACGGAGCGATTAATATGGAGTTCGTGGACCATTTGGACTAAAAATTTTATTCAGGCCCCAAAATGTAAATTGCGTATAAGTTTAGGGACCATTTGAGTAATTTACCCCACAAAGTTATATAATGCTTTACAAATAATATTAATGGCACTAATGATAATAATAATAACAATAATAAATAAACAGAAAGTCTCGTATCACATGGCAACGGCCGAAATCGAACCGATAACCCGCTTTCATAACCTCAAACTAATTACCATTTACAAACCACCGCAACCACCATTCTCTTTTTCATCTCCACCTAAAGAAACCCTATTTTAAACAATATCAAAACTAGCATCATAAAACCACTCTACCTCATTCTCCATATCAGATTGCTCTTTAACCTCAAACCAAACCTTTAGAGGTCACGCTAAGACTATACTAAAACGTGGGAGTTCTGGATGAGTAGGGTAAAAAGGAAAACTAAAGGAATAACAATTCAAATTTGTTTATATGAGCAGCATTGCCCTTCATATAATAATAGAAGTGGCCTATATACTCATGTCAAGCATATTTGATAGGTAATAAACAAACCGAACATGTGTTCTTTGACCAAAAAGAAAAATAAAGAAATCACTTATATCTAATGAATATTGGTTAGATATAACTAATTTTGGAATCACATATTAAAGAAACTAATAAAAATAATAATTGTTACTCAGATGTTTAAATATAATTTTTATATACCCTATATAATATATATTACAACTCGATTCTAAACTAAACTACTAAGAGGGGGATTAAGCTCGGGTTTAAGAGGCCGGGGCCGCCGGGCACACTATCTTTGACAAATGGCCAAACCATGTATGCTTAATATATTTCTTTTTAAACATACACACATTGTTCTCTACAATTGCAAAGTGTATGAAGAAAGTGATTAGTTTACATAAAAAATAAGCCCTTAGAGCAATTCCATCAATTGCCCTTAGCCATAGCAGGAGGGGGCAAGGGCAGCCACTATTCATGTGAATAGTGTCTGCCTTTGCAAAAAGCAATGTTGGTTTCCAGTAGTTGCCCTAGTTTAGGGCAACACTATTCATTTTTTTGTTTTTTTCACATATTTGTTTACCTAAACAATTAAGCACTTAAGAAAACATTTCCAACAGCAACTTCCACAGAAGAAATTAAGCACATACAAAAAAATATATAAAAGTTCCCAAATTTCACGATAGATGAGAAAAGGGAAACCAGTAATTCACCAAGAAATATGGTTTCCAAGTACAAAGCAATGCCTTCTCTAATGCCCATGAGATTGTTGCTGGTGCCAAAATATAACCAAACAGAAAAGGACAGTAAAGACTAAACACAATAAAAATCACACAAATGGCTGATTAAAGTGACACCCATTTATTACACAAATATAATGGCTTGGGTTCCTTCTAGAAGAGAATAACCTACCGATATGCTAAAAACCTTCCAGTTCAAAACAAAAGGTTGAAGGAAATATGGAGCCATCTTTTGAACTCGTCAAACATGCAGTACTAGTGAAAACCAAAACAAGCTTGGCAAGACAGTCGGACACAGTACTAAACTCGAACTAAAGTACTAGACAAAAAAAAAAAAAAAAACCTGCACAGCATCCAAGTTGCCGCCTAAGGAGAAGTAAAGTCACTAAATAAAATTCTCCATGGGACACAAGACGATAATAAGGCTACAATAGCATAAACTTCACTGGGAGTCCAACCATAAAGCTCCAGTAGTTACATTTCGACACTTTTGTGAAAATGCCGACTAAACTCTAAGTGATAAATCGAGTTCCAAAACTCAAAAATGGGTCCTAATCAACCCAACCATAAGCTAGAACACGTTGAAAATATGAGAAAGCATACCTAGATCGCAAGATTTGGTTGCCGGAACGAGTTCCGTGAAATTTACGTAAAAATCCGGCCAAAACAAGCTTTCCCGACGAATTCCAGAGGATCCGGCGGCGGCAAAGGGGTGTGGTGGCATGGTGGAAGCTGTCCGGTCACGTTGGTCCGGTCCCATGGCCAACCATGGCCTGTGGCGGCGACAGTGGCCCCTGGTGCCGTCGGCTGGGAAGAAAAAATCAAAGGGGGAGGGGATGTCGCGACAAGAGAGAGAGAGAGATGTAAAAATTTGATTTTTGCTAAATTACGATTTTGCCTATCCACGTATTTTGATCGTATCTTCCTCAATACAACTCGGATTCGAACCCACTACGTGTCTACGGACTCGTTTCAACACAATCTACACGATGACATGTTGCCTCCAGTCACCCATTCATAGCCACTACACCTTGTAGCTCCCTAAAAAAAATAACAAAGTTACATTTTTCAGTTTCGGATTACAATGTCAGACCCAATTCTTCTACTCTGTAGCAGTTTTCGTTGGCTGAGGCAATGGCTGATCTGAGTTAGTGTTATTGGCTTAGGAAAGATAATACTTACATATGTTGTGAAACACTTCCAATACGGTCTGCCCATATTCCTTTCACGTTTACATAAAAACAGTAAAAACCAAAAACATAGTTTCTTAATAAAACACATATCATAGCATGTATATAGACCTTAAATCCACGAGGTCATCAACTGGAGTTCGCGCTGGAAGCAGAACAGCTCCCTCTTCCATTTGCAGGGTTCACAGCAGTTCCAAGCATCTATGTTGCGATAGTATTCGCCCCTGCTGTGCCATAATCGAAAATACTCCCGATTACCCTCACAGTTAATGCAGTCTTGAAAAAAACGTTTGTCTGCTGTAAACTTTGCAAGTGTTGGAGGAGTCACAATGCCACACATTGTATACCTCAGCAATTGATACATTATTGAATCCCTGCAAGCTTGCCTGTTCATTTTCTTGGTTTTGCTGAGATGGCACAAAAACTCCACCGCATCCTCCTTGCCCTCGCTAGGGTTCACCAGCCCTAGCAAGCCAACAACGTAGGAAGCTTCCATATGCCCTGCCATAGCTGCCACCCGTAGGTTCTTCAACGCCTCATCATCTTTCAATAGGAAGAAGTCATGAATAGCTTCTCTGTAAATGATTTCTGGATTGTTATGTTCTTTGTACTTTTGCAAGAACTCAACAATTTTGCCTTCATAAAACTCATACCAGTCCTCATGCCACTGGTACTTATCTACTGACACGGTTCTCCAAACCTCAGGATCATTCAGCATTTTTTGAAATAACTTGCATGTTCCGGCCATGCTGTACAGATCTTCAGATGACTGCTTTGCAACCACGAGCAGCACCTTAAACCATGCCAATTGTGGAATATCCATCTCGGTTGTTAGAGAAGAGGGACTAAAAAGGGTCTCTGGAGGATTTAATATTCACGGTGTCGTTTGTGGACCAAGAAAAAAGTGCCGGATTATATGTACCCAACCGTCGTGACCCACTTTACAATGGACGAAGACAACTTTGGGTTTAGATCAGTTATTATTGTCTTCGTTTCCCAAGCGGTGTGAGTGAAACGACACTTCACAGTCATCGATGAAGGTGGAGGCGCAGAATTGGTGTTCACGCGCGAACGTATTTATAGCATTTATGAAACTACTTATCACCGTCAGTAGTCAAAAAATTATAAAGGTAACTCGTGATAATTATTATGCTTACATCACATCAGCACTTATGAAGCAAATGACTTAGTCACATTTTAACATGACCAAGTAATCAGTTTCATTTTGCCAACTATGAAACTAAATATCAACGCACCATTAACAGTAAAGTAAATGATCACACTGTATATGATACTAATAATGCAAAAATGACATCACCACGTCTGAAGGTAACTTGCATTTTAACATGACCAAGTAAGCAGTTGCATCTTGCCAAATATGGAACTAAATATGAACGCATATCACCACTACAGAAAAAGAAAACTGTGTTTATGATGCTAATAATGCAAATATGACATCACACGTTCTGAAGGTCGCTTACATTTCAACCGCGATGCGTTAACAGTTAAATCTCCGCAAATATGATACTTACTTTGTCTGAATATCACCTGTAAAGAAAATGAAACTACTGTGTCTGATACTAATAATGCAAATATGACATCACCACGGAAATTAGGTATCTAAAGTGGCCGCTCCCCAGTCCAAGTGAATAGATTAATTTTGGCGGGTAAAATTAGTAAGGGGACTGCTGTATAAATAACAAAGTGAGATATATTTTACCTCACATTGCACTGCCAGTTGGTCCAAACAACCCTCAACTCACCATGGGTTCACCTACGAAAATCCCCCCCATACTTATAACAACTCCACCAAAAAATGCAGAGCCTATCTCACACAAGAATAAGAACGCTGAAGATGTTCCTGTAGGACCTGCGAAATCCATAAACTTTTCATCTGAGGACCAAGATGATGCAGGTCGTATCCGCCAGATGTGGTACGATGCGCTGAAGATTGAAATAAAACGTCAGAAGATACGTCTAAGATGGTATGAAGAAACATTGGGGATGGAGAAAAGTCAAGCGAAATTACACCTTCGATCAGTCAAAATAATGAAACTGAGGGTTAGGCTTGGGAAAGGAAAAATTTTCGAAGGTTCAGGGGGTCGAATGAGGCAGTGCAGATGAGGGAAGCAGAAGCAGTAAAGGGTTTGACATGTTCGGAGAGTATGCAAAATGTGTTGTCCCAAGCTACAACTGGGACGGAATCACCATTGAGTAAACCGTCGCTCGACAACGTTCATTTTGGTTATTTTCAGTAAGTTTGTTTGGAAAAAATAGGTGGTTCATTTTGACTGTGTTTGTTCCAAGTTTGTGTGCGCTCCTGAAGGTGTAACCATTTTGCTTTGGACACTTCAGATGGTATCTTATATGTATCCAAGCTGTAAGATGTGAAGAAAGAGCGAGTGAAAAATATGGGAAACTGCTTTTGGTTTATTATGTGTACTTTTGTAAAGCTAAATGGGTATGCTTTAATTGAAGTTTCTTTACATTATTTTCTGTCAACATATTTAATTTGTCTTTACAAAATGCCAAAAAGAAATGGGATAGTTTTTAGCATTGATTGGATCTCTTATATGGAGTTGTTGTTCATAAAATGGTAATATGAGGTTTGCTTATTCATGTGAAATATATAATTTGACCAATGAAATAACAAGAATAATATTATGTGTGTCATTTGAAAGGAGAAAATACAACATATTTGATACGAAGCAAATGTAACCGATAGTTGTGTTATTTTAAATTAGATAATGAACATGAAGGAAATAGACGGAAAAGGTTTGCAAAACATAATGTTACGGTTGAAAGGAAAGCGAGTTCAAACCATATTCCAAAGATGAAGTGTACACTCTGTATTGTCACATATGATGAAATTGAGTACGAAAGTGAGTTTGAAAAGCACTTTCGATGATTTATAGTTTCCCCCAGTTGTGTAATGGCACAAGGAGCTGGAATCAATTTTGGGGCAATTTTTCCGAATTTTCTCCTTGTTATTACCATGTCTTCAATAATTTTGCAATAAAAAATTATGAAAATAACAAAATACAACACATGGCGGGACCTGACCGCATTAACCTTGGGTAGGTGCACACGTGCACGTCAGTGACCATTGCCTCACCCTTCCTTTGCAAAAATCGGGATAATATGTTGACAAATGCTACCACCTCATTGAAAGAGCAGGAAATCAAAATTCATGTGTATGCTTTCTGTGATTAATACAAGGATTTATTCCGAATTCAACCTAACTAAATCAAATACTCTCATTACTGAACAAAAAAACAAAACTGATGTGATAGATGGGAAAAACAAATAAAACAAACTACGGAATAGTCCAGGACATCATATATAAACGTTGTCGTATGGCTATGGGATACTCATTGCCATTGATCCACATCTTGTTTTCTTCCTGACTCTTCTTTGGAGTTGTGTTTTGTGCATACAACGAATCCCCCAATCTGAAGAAACTGAAGATTTGTCAACATGTCAGCCAGTTCACGCGGCAATGCTAATCAGGGGGACTCCGATGGGTCATGGGAATATGCCCCCGATTATCCAAGGTCCCCTCTACCATCGCTGCCACATCCAAACTCCTCGGCAAGTGAGGGCGACTTCGATGATCCTGCTGTGGAAATAAATGATATGAAGAACAAACTGGAACACGACTCCTCCTTGGTCCATTATTGGGCTCAAAAGTGTGTCGAAGCTGAGCAGAAGTTGGCGTATTTGACGCGCCAAGTGAACAAA
>NW_018922103.1:62422-81898 GCF_002207925.1 Prunus avium | reverse complement strand
AAGTTAAGCGGCATCGCCACGTGGCATCATGGTCCCACGCTTCATTTAATGAAGTAATGCCTCTGATCACAGCAGAAAGCCCATGATCCACGTAGGAGCATTTAATGAGCCAAGAAAGAAGGGACGTGATTGAAGTCAGGGTATGGCGAGTAAAATCAGGGATTAGGTGGATAAAAATAAAGCCAAGGCCATTATGGCAGCGCCTCCACCAAAAACCAAAAAGGAGCTCCAGTCCTTCCTCGACAAAGTCAACTTCTTAAGGCGCTTTATATCCAACTTGGCAGGTAAGATCTGGCCATTGGCCCCTCTCCTCAAACTGAAGGACATGGAACAATTCATTTGGAGGGCCGAGCATCAGATGGCTTTTGACGAAGTCAAGAAGTACCTGTCCCAGCCGCCGGTCCTTATGCCACCGAGAAGAGGGAAACCCCTGAGGCTCTACATTTCGGCTTTTGAGGGTTCTATCGGCTGTCTACTGGCTCAGAACAACGAGTCTGAGTGTGAACAGGCCGTACATTATCTTAGCCGCACCCTTAATATAGCCGAGCTAAACTATTCACCAGTCGAAAAGCTGTGCTTGGCACTTTATTTCGCGGCCACCAAGTTGCGCTTCCTTCGGTCGTTCAAATCATTTCCAGAACCGATCATACGCGGCCGAATTGGGAAATGGATGATGGCGTTATCAGAATTCACCTTCCAGTATGTGGCTCAGAAGTCGGTCAAGGGACAGGCTTTGGCCAATTTTCTGGCTCACCACCCGGCTCAAGGGCAGGAGGAGGAGTTGGAAGTCGAGATCGGCATAGCCCGTATGGAGAACAACTACTGGACCATGTACTTCGACGGCTCTAGTACCGAGACCACGTTTGGGGCCGGAGTCGTGATCGAGTCCCCTCAGGGACAAAGGCAACTCGCGTTTTGGTTTACAGTGATTCTTAGTTGGTGATCAACTAACTGACTGGGGAATATCAATGCACGAGCGAGAATCTGACCACATATTACGTGATGGCCCTCAACACGGCCGACGAGTTTTCCAGAATCTCTTTCGTCCACGTGCCGCGTGCCGAAAATCACGAGGCCAACGAAATGGCCCAGGTTGCGTCAGGGGTAAATATTCCGGATGGCGACCACGACCGCGTGATCAAAACCGAGAGGTGCACCTTGCCGGCTTTGGCCGAACGAGGAATGACGACGCAAGTGTCTTCGGCCGAAATCACCAACGAGGTTGACACGGCCAATCCTGACTCTTCTTTGGAGTTGTGTTTTGTGCATACAACGAATCCCCCAATCTGAAGAAACTGAAGATTTGTCAACATGTCAGCCAGTTCACGCGGCAATGCTAATCAGGGGGACTCCAATGGGTCAGGGGAATATGCCCCCGATTATCCAAGGTCCCCTCTACCACTGCTGCCACTTCCAACCTCCTCGGCAAGTGAGGGCGACTCCAATGATCCTGCTGTGGAAATAAAGAACAAACTGGAACACGACTCCTCCTTGGTCTATTATTGGACTCAAAAGTGTGTCGGAGCTGAGTAGAAGTTGGCGTATTTGACGCGCCAAGTGAACAAAGCGTGTTACAGAAAAGAAAAGCACAGAATTCGTGGCTAAAGACGAAAGCACAAAGCAGAGGATTTGTATATGACGGAGGAGGATGCTACGTACGAATCTTTGAGCATCCACAAAGGAGGCGACAAGCATGGCCAGGCAATGTCTGTGGCTTTCAACGAAGGTTTTGAGCAATTCCGACAGTTCGCTGCAGATGTCCACAAAGATATTGACTGGGACGCCATAACTCCGTCCGCTGCACAGCAAATAATCTCCGGCGGTGTACACCCACTAGAGCTAGGCCACTGTTTGTGCCTAATGAATCTCGGCCAAGGAAGCTGACCGAGGGAACCCCTCCTCGGCCCTAGCACCTACCCTCGGCCGAAAGTTACAAGTCATTGTTCGTTCCCTTTTGGAAACAAAGGTAAGTTTGCAAGGCAAGGTCATCACGGCCTCGGTAATACTAGCTGAGGACAAACTCCTTCGATACACAGCCAAAATAGGAAAAGCTAAGCAGCGTCGCCACGTGGTGTCATGGTCCCACGCTTCATTTAATGAAGTAATACCTCTGATCACAGCAGAAAGCCCATGATCCACGTAGGAGCATTTAATGAGCCAAGAAAGAAGGGACGTGATTGAAGTCAGGGTATGGCGAGTAAAATCAGGGATTAGGTGGATAAAAATAAAGCCAAGGCCATTATGGCAGCGCCTCCACCAAAAACCAAAAAGGAGCTCCAGTCCTTCCTCGACAAAGTCAACTTCTTAAGGCGCTTTATATCCAACTTGGCAGGTAAGATCTGGCCATTGGCCCCTCTCCTCAAACTGAAGGACATGGAACAATTCATTTGGAGGGCCGAGCATCAGATGGCTTTTGACGAAGTCAAGAAGTACCTGTCCCAGCCGCCGGTCCTTATGCCACCGAGAAGAGGGAAACCCCTGAGGCTCTACATTTCGGCTTTTGAGGGTTCTATCGGCTGTCTACTGGCTCAGAACAACGAGTCTGAGTGTGAACAGGCCGTACATTATCTTAGCCGCACCCTTAATATAGCCGAGCTAAACTATTCACCAGTCGAAAAGCTGTGCTTGGCACTTTATTTCGCGGCCACCAAGTTGCGCTTCCTTCGGTCGTTCAAATCATTTCCAGAACCGATCATACGCGGCCGAATTGGGAAATGGATGATGGCGTTATCAGAATTCACCTTCCAGTATGTGGCTCAGAAGTCGGTCAAGGGACAGGCTTTGGCCAATTTTCTGGCTCACCACCCGGCTCAAGGGCAGGAGGAGGAGTTGGAAGTCGAGATCGGCATAGCCCGTATGGAGAACAACTACTGGACCATGTACTTCGACGGCTCTAGTACCGAGACCACGTTTGGGGCCGGAGTCGTGATCGAGTCCCCTCAGGGACAAAGGCAACTCGCGTTTTGGTTTACAGTGATTCTTAGTTGGTGATCAACTAACTGACTGGGGAATATCAATGCACGAGCGAGAATCTGACCACATATTACGTGATGGCCCTCAACACGGCCGACGAGTTTTCCAGAATCTCTTTCGTCCACGTGCCGCGTGCCGAAAATCACGAGGCCAACGAAATGGCCCAGGTTGCGTCAGGGGTAAATATTCCGGATGGCGACCACGACCGCGTGATCAAAACCGAGAGGTGCACCTTGCCGGCTTTGGCCGAACGAGGAATGACGACGCAAGTGTCTTCGGCCGAAATCACCAACGAGGTTGACACGGCCAAAGCAGATTGGCGCTACCCTATAGTCAAGTATCTACGTGACCCCTTCGGCAACCATGAAAAGACTATGCGCTTTCGGGCTTGGTGTTATTTGATTTACCAAAACGAGCTGTATCGAAAGGGGTCAGACGGCCTACTACTCCTATGTCCCAGTGCCGAAGACGTCCGGGTAATTATGAACGAGTCCCATGAAGGGATTTGCGGCGCCCATCAGTCTGGTATCAAGAGGAGATGGTTGGTACGAAGGCACGTCTACTATTGGCCGACCATTTTAAAAGATTGCATAGAATACGGAAGAGGATGTATCAAGTGTCAGATCTACGGCCCCATCTAAAAGGTACCGGCTGAAGCCCTCCATCCGGTTACTAAACCAAGTGGAAAAAATCAAGTGGCATCGCCTCGTGGCATCATGGTCCCACGCTTCATTTAATGAAGTAATGCCTCTGATCACAGCAGAAAGCCCATGATCCACGTAGGAGCATTTAATGAGCCAAGAAAGAAGGGACGTGATTGAAGTCAGGGTATGGCGAGTAAAATCAGGGATTAGGTGGATAAAAATAAAGCCAAGGCCATTATGGCAGCGCCTCCACCAAAAACCAAAAAGGAGCTCCAGTCCTTCCTCGACAAAGTCAACTTCTTAAGGCGCTTTATATCCAACTTGGCAGGTAAGATCTGGCCATTGGCCCCTCTCCTCAAACTGAAGGACATGGAACAATTCATTTGGAGGGCCGAGCATCAGATGGCTTTTGACGAAGTCAAGAAGTACCTGTCCCAGCCGCCGGTCCTTATGCCACCGAGAAGAGGGAAACCCCTGAGGCTCTACATTTCGGCTTTTGAGGGTTCTATCGGCTGTCTACTGGCTCAGAACAACGAGTCTGAGTGTGAACAGGCCGTACATTATCTTAGCCGCACCCTTAATATAGCCGAGCTAAACTATTCACCAGTCGAAAAGCTGTGCTTGGCACTTTATTTCGCGGCCACCAAGTTGCGCTTCCTTCGGTCGTTCAAATCATTTCCAGAACCGATCATACGCGGCCGAATTGGGAAATGGATGATGGCGTTATCAGAATTCACCTTCCAGTATGTGGCTCAGAAGTCGGTCAAGGGACAGGCTTTGGCCAATTTTCTGGCTCACCACCCGGCTCAAGGGCAGGAGGAGGAGTTGGAAGTCGAGATCGGCATAGCCCGTATGGAGAACAACTACTGGACCATGTACTTCGACGGCTCTAGTACCGAGACCACGTTTGGGGCCGGAGTCGTGATCGAGTCCCCTCAGGGACAAAGGCAACTCGCGTTTTGGTTTACAGTGATTCTTAGTTGGTGATCAACTAACTGACTGGGGAATATCAATGCACGAGCGAGAATCTGACCACATATTACGTGATGGCCCTCAACACGGCCGACGAGTTTTCCAGAATCTCTTTCGTCCACGTGCCGCGTGCCGAAAATCACGAGGCCAACGAAATGGCCCAGGTTGCGTCAGGGGTAAATATTCCGGATGGCGACCACGACCGCGTGATCAAAACCGAGAGGTGCACCTTGCCGGCTTTGGCCGAACGAGGAATGACGACGCAAGTGTCTTCGGCCGAAATCACCAACGAGGTTGACACGGCCAAAGCAGATTGGCGCTACCCTATAGTCAAGTATCTACGTGACCCCTTCGGCAACCATGAAAAGACTATGCGCTTTCGGGCTTGGTGTTATTTGATTTACCAAAACGAGCTGTATCGAAAGGGGTCAGACGGCCTACTACTCCTATGTCCCAGTGCCGAAGACGTCCGGGTAATTATGAACGAGTCCCATGAAGGGATTTGCGGCGCCCATCAGTCTGGTATCAAGAGGAGATGGTTGGTACGAAGGCACGTCTACTATTGGCCGACCATTTTAAAAGATTGCATAGAATACGGAAGAGGATGTATCAAGTGTCAGATCTACGGCCCCATCTAAAAGGTACCGGCTGAAGCCCTCCATCCGGTTACTAAACCATGGCCGTTCAGAGGGTGGGCCGTGGACATCATTGGCAAAATCTATCCGGCCGCGTCCAATCAGCACGCATGGATTCTGGTGGCAACCGACTATTTCACTAAGTGGGTCGAGGCGGAGTCCTATCGATCAATCTCTAGCACGCAGGTGGTCAGATTCTTTGAAAACCACATCGTTCACAGATTCGGTATACCTGAAACTATTACGACCCGGTCTTCGCCTCGACCGAAACCCAGGAATACACCGAGAAGATGGGAATCAAATTGGTTCATTCAACACCTTACTACCCCCAGTCTAACGGACATGCCGAGGCAAGCAACAAGGTGATCAAGGGCATTCTTGAAAAGATGATTAAAGAGAAACCTAGGGCTTGGCATGACTTACTTCCTAAACTCTTTGGGCTTACCGAACCTCAAAGCGCTCGGCCACCGGCACCTCTCCCTATGCGTTGACCTACGGCCATGACACCGTTGATCCAATGGAGTTAAAGGTTCGGTCTCTTCGAGTTACCAAACGACTTGGGCAAGATAAGAAGGACTACGCGCAAGCCATGGCCCATGAGTTAGAAGATTTAGAGCAGTCAAGGCTTGACGCTTACAATCTGATGCAAGTTCAAAAGCAGATCGCGGCGAGGGCGTACAACAAAAGAGTCAAGCGAAAGACTTTCGCCGAAAGCGACCTGGTATGGTGCGCCGTACTTCCTATTGGGACTAAGCATCCATGGTTCGGTAAATTTTCACCGAACTGGGATGGGCCGTTTATTATTGAGCGAATTCTGGGCCGAGGTGCATTTCAGTTAAAAGACGCGGACGGAGAAGGTCACGATTTGCCAATTAACGGCCAGTACTTAAAGAAATACGTCCCATCGTTATGGGAAATGGCCAAGATAGAGATATGAGGACGGCGGTGAATAAACAAGTTGGTTAAATAGCTCGACGAAACTAAAAGGGAAAGCATACATTCACCATTCGAGAAGAAAATTTGCATACATGTGATAATCTATGTACAGACACCTAGATCCCCTCGCTGAACATCCCCCAAATCAGGCAGGTGATCCTTCTCCAGGCAATGTCCCCGCTGTCCATGTCCGCCAGCCACCTCGCCCTGAGAAGCTTTCTCTCGGCCAGCGCTCTCTTCTTCTAGGTCGCCGCCTTAAGAAGTTGCTTGGCCGAAGACTTCAGTTCCGCACCAACCGCGCATGATCACGACGTCCAAGGATTAGTTCGCGTCGGGCCTGGAGCTCAGCAATTTGGGCCTCAACCTGCGCAAGCTCTTCGTTTTCCCTTTGAACGACGAGGTCGTTTTCCTTCAATTGAGCCATCGCAGGTTGGGCCTGTTGTTTATCTCCGCCAGTTCTTGCTCCAGGGAACACCCCTCGGTCATCCTCATCCCGGCTTCAGCATACCGGCCGATCATTTCTTCGCCCTCAGCCAAACGAATTTATAACTCGTCTAGCTGGGTCGAGTCGAGCAGACCAAGAGCCATGGCTGCGTCCAGACAAGACCTGAACTCCGCGAAGGCCTCGACGCTGGTCATTTGATGAACCCCCATGTGTAAGAAATCTGGAACCCGCTCAATGGTGGCATTAGAATCCTCATCCAAGGGGGCGGCCGAGGTCGAGCTGCCTTCTTCCTCATGGAGGCTGGCGTACAGCTCGGCGAGATCGTCTGAGGAGGTAGGCTCCTCAAAAGAGTGGAAAAAGTTAAAAGTACGAAACAACAAGGAAAAGAGGAAGCAAGGGAGGCTAAAAGAGTATTCACCTCGGTGGCCGGTGGTACAATAGAGACCTCGGCAATAGCGAGCTCGATCATGACCATCGACTCCTAGGACTGAGGCATCTGCGGCATGGATACGCTGACCGAGGCGAGAGGTGTTAAGGTTGATATGCTAATGGCCGAGGATTCAACAACCACGAGCTCACCCGCAGCCAACGGCTCCTGAGTCAAGGCCACAGCGACCGAAGCAATTGGCGGGCTCAGTGCTGTGATAGCCGTGGACAAAGGCAAGGACGGTCTGGGGGGCTGAGAGCAAAAGTTCGGTTAGAGGCATGCGGCGAAGTCTAAAGAGAAACTAATTGTGATAAGAACAAGCACTTACCGAGTGGATCACAATGCCACTAGGGCGACGGAAAATGACTGGCGGTGGCTCGACAGGGGCCGTGGCGGCCAAGGAAGGCGCGGCAACGACGGCCGGTGGAGATCCCGCCAAGGCAACCAGTACTGGTTCCACGGCAACAGCCTCGCCGTCTGGCGCCTCTGCAACAGCTGCCTCAGTTTCTAGCACCTTCGCGACAGCTGCCACAGGGTCTGACATCTCCGCGACAACAGCCTCAATGATTGGGACCTCTATGGTGGTTGCTTCGACGACTGCCACCTCGTCCTGAGAAGAGAGCCAAATTATCAGTACAAGAAAGAGACATAGCCTGGAACAAAGAAGGAAAAGAAACCAAGGGGATTTACTTACGGTCGCAGGAGGGACTTCCTCCTCGTCCTCGCCCTCTGAGAGGACAAGGAGGAGCCTTTTTCTCGGTAGCTCTGGTACCTCCACCTTTGCCGCGGCACTTTCGGCCTGCACGGTCCCGCTCGTTGCGGTCTCAGTGTCCACGGCCTCTCTGCCCCTCTTACGGCCTGGAGCTATAAAAATAAAACAAAGTCAGGTGTGTGTCAGAGATAACAAAAAGAGCGCGAAGGGACAAGTACTTACCAACAGCAGCGCTCGGTCGAACCAGCGGAGGAGATGGCACGGTCCTAAGCGCCAAGGTTCTTCGCCAAGGTTCTTGGCATTGCCGCCCCGGCCGTCGCCCTGGAGACCGGGACCGTGGTTGAGGCTGCGGCCGGTGCTCTTGCCGCAGCTACGGTTTGGACACTCGGCCGAGCAAGTGCAGTGGGTGCCTTCTTCCCCCTGCTGGACTTGGGGGGGAGGGGGTCCCAATCGGCATTTTTATGGGCCCCCTCAGGGCCTCCCCAACTGGGCGAATATATCTGGGCGAGATGAAATCCTCGTACCAGACCCTCCCATCTTCGTCGAAAGCATTGTGATGCATCCACGGCGTCAGAGTAAGGAAGGTCATCCCCTTCTGGAGCTGAAAGGAGATACTAGCCACGCCGTGGTTTTGGGCAACGTCGGCCCTCCAAGACGAGAGCCGGTTGGTTGATAAAGGAAAGAGGGGGACCATCTGGATTAGCCCGAATTGCCTCGCCGCACAATTCGGCCCTGGCCTTAGAAAGGCCGCAATGAAGATCGCGCGCGATCAGGAAGGAGCCCCAGATCTACCTCAAGTCATTCTCCGTCTCGCCGTCAGGAATTACGGAGAGGTGCGCCAAGAATAGAGGGAATGGCCGGGTGAGGCACAGGCGAAATTCTGACCTCGTGCTCTCGGCCAAGTCGTAAAAGAACTTGAAGCAGAAGGCCGTCGCGTTGTGCTTTCTGGGGGCTCGGGCAAATGCATTGGCCAGCGGCTCGGTGTCGGCGATTGTGACCACTCCCCTCAGCTCTGGGAAGTAGGCCTGGAGCCAAAATTGGAAGGCCCAGAGGGGACCACCATGCTTCGGCTTCATCCCATCGGTCACGACGTCGTGAAGTGTCCGATACAGATAGCCGAGGAGGAATGGGCCGAGCGCTAATCTTCCACCTTGCGCCAGGTAGTCGGCCAATTGGGCGAACTCCAGAGTCACCTTGTTCTCCTGAGTACAAAACACGAACTTGCACAACCAGTACAGCAAGAACGCGGCATGCTCAACTTCGCCGAGGGGGGCGATGGCGTCGTCTTCGGCGCTATCCTCCACGCCAAAGTTATTATAGAAGCTAGAGTAGTTGAGCATGTTCTTCACCTTGCTCCCAGCAAGCTTGGCGACCGTCGGCCATGCGGCCTTGAAGCTCCCTTCAGCCTCAGGAGCAACCAGTGCGGAGTTTACTTCCACGCCGAGAGGAGAGAGGCCGAATAGAGCGGCCATATCAAGAACGGTGGCGTCATCATGCCAAACCGAAGGTTCATAGTATTCGTGGCCGAGGACCAAAATCTTAGGGCCACGGCCAAGAGCGACCGGTCCATGACGATCGGCTGATCGAACAACTTTATCAAGTGGTAGATGCCCTGATCTTTCCATTGTTGGTCGAAGAAATGTTCCATTCTCGGCAACCACTTCTCCCAGTCCGGAGTCGAGGTCGGCCATTGTGGTTGCGACCGAGCAACGTTCCAATCTTGGTAGTCCCCCTTGTCAAAGGCTGAGAGGTCCACCAAATTGTCTTTCAGATGAACTGCCAGCCTCTCTGGCATGCTGCCCTCCAGAGAAGGGCCGAGGACACAAGAATCAGTGGCGGCGCCATCATCGTCAGTCCAAGGCATAATGATGTTGGGTAGAACCGAGCCTTGGACCTCTCGGTAGATGTCTTCAAACTCAGTCTGAAAGAGCTGGGACCGAGCCTCAATAGACAAAGGGGTGCTGGATGCCATTGAAGCGAATTGAAGTGTTTTGAAGAAAAAGTTTGAAGAAAGAGCGATGAACACAAAGAATGCCGGAAAGCCAAAACCCAGAAAAAGGTTTAAAAAAGTTCGTGAGCTTTCTGAGAAACGGAAGAAACGACTGGAATCGTTGGTTACAAACGAAGAGCCACTGAGCAGAAAGAGAGGAGTTTGGAGAATTGGCGTTTGAGATGGTTGGAAAGTTGAGAGGGAGTTTTGGCAGAGTTTGGGCGTCTGAAAATTCTAAAAGCGTAAGAAAGAACGAAGAAAGCTGGGTTTTTATATTGGCACTCGAAGTCGAAGCGAACAGGCGTGGCTCTCTTGAACAACGTAACGTTCTCTCGAACGACGTAACAACCTGACGACACATTCGAACGCGCAATGACGTGTCGAAGCCCTGGAGTCCATCGTTTCAGTTGATGAGACGAAGCGACGGCTCGCACGAATCGAGGCAATGATAGCCTAAACGACGTGCTTGCGTATTAAAGGCGCCGACTGACTTGCGCATTTAAGGCACTAACTATCAGTCACTTCAAGAGAATGCAAAGGGTCTATCCCCTGGAATTCATTCGGCCTTTATCCATGCTGCGACCGAAGAATCCGGGAATGTGGGGGCAATGTTTGTGCCTAATGAATCTCGGCCAAGGAAGCTGACCGAGGGAACCCCTCCTCGGCCCTAGCACCTACCCTGGGCCGAAAGCTACAAGTCATTGTTCGTTCCCTTTTGGAAACAAAGGTAAGTTTGCAAGGCAAGGTCATCACGGCCTCGGTAATACTAGCCGAGGACAAACTCCTCCGATACACGGCCAAGATAGGAAAAGTTAAGCGGCATCGCCACGTGGCATCATGGTCCCACGCTTCATTTAATGAAGTAATGCCTCTAATCACAGCAGAAAGCCCATGATCCACGTAGGAGCATTTAATGAGGCAAGAAAGAAGGGACGTGATTGAAGTCAGAGTATGGCGAGTAAAATCAAGGATTAGGTGTGAAAATCTCACGACTTGTAAGATTAAGTCACCAACCCTCAGACCAGGGCATTAAATGCTCCTCCAAGGCCCGAGACCCAGAGCCCACCATCAGGGCGGCAGCCGGGGTTTATGGGGGTCACACCACCATGCATCAAGTTCCCAAATGTCGATTCAACTACCCACTAGCTTTGATCAAACCTCACCATGCAGATTTTCAGCCTCATTGTCTTCTCAGGACTTTCCCTATAAATACCAGGCTTCAACTACATTTGAAGGGTTCAAACACCAAACACAAGCCTCCCACGGAGCAGATTATATTTTCCTGTTATTTACTTCTTGTCATTTATCTTCTTGTAATGCCTTTTCAATACTTTTACTTGCTTTCTTAGGAGTAGTTGCAGTTTGTAGGAAAATCCATTCATCAATATATCATACGACCCTTGATTTTCAAGGCGCCGGAGCACCATCTTTGTTACTCTTTTGTTCATTCAATATATCATACGACCGTCGCCACCCAGCGACGCGCCGGAGCACCACCTAAAATCCACCACCAGCCTCACCATTAACGGCCTTGTAGCTCAGGCCGTGAACCTAACGGCCGAGATCAGTTCCTCTCTCGGTCACAATCGTTTGATTGGAAGTCAGACTCAAACAAGCGCACTACTCATCTATTCATCCAATCAACTCATCCTCAAACGTACAATAAACATGAGGCACTTACATAAGATTCACTAATGGTTCCATATGGTTTCCAAAACAATGCAAATTGGTATCAACAAATATTCAAACTCTGGGACCGTAAATGAAATCAAACTCTTGCATAAATGACTCTGTCATAGTAGGTTCCCTGTCCTGCGTGCTCTGACTGGGCTGTAAATTCTCATCAACTGCGGCACCAACTTCTGCGTCGAAAGATAAAGAGCTGCAACATCGAAACAAATAAACAAGTGAACAAAATTTCTTGTATAAAATTCAAACCCAGACAATTACATATTCACTTACGGGCTCCCAAGTTTTGGACAACTCCGTCTATCATGATCAGTCTTCCTACATTCCGCAGCCTTCTCTTTTTATCCTTTCACTCTTCTCGCACGCCCTTTTGCTTTTACTCAATGGGGATCTTTCATTCTGAGTTGGGGAGAACTAGTTCTGACCTCTCCATTGGGTTCTTTTTCGACACGAGCTCTTGATGACAACAACCTTTTAAGCTTCCCACGAATGTCGTTAAATGAATTTTCTAGCAACTCAAAACCTTCATCACACAACAAAGCAGAATCTATCAAATCACCTGCAACTTTGCAAAGTTTCGATCACCAAAACCAAACCGCCCACGCAATCTTTAACTTTTTTGTCATTCTTATCATATACTACACCGCACTTTGCACTTTGAAGCCATCGTTTCAATATGTAATTGTCTGGAAAGTGCTCCACCTGCTTCATTCTTAAAAATGCTAGGATGTGTCAGCACGGAATACCCCAAAATTCAAATCCTTTGCAGCTGCAATAAGCTTTATCGGCATCTTTATCATGCTGTTCACCCGTTTTGATTTGTTTCCTGTGATGGTAGGGTAAAGTTCCCCATTAATCCAAAGACCATGGTTGGTCAATAAATTAACTTTCTTTGTGTGTCGAGCGTGCCACCGTTAGCAATTTTTCAATTCTAACAGACTTGAGAGTAAAAATAACTTGCGCCCCAAGCTATTGACTTTGAACAAACGATTGTGAATTTGGGTGAGGAATATCTCCCAAGTAAGTTCTTTTCTATGCCTTAGACTGGTAAGGACTTCATAATTTATCTAAATAAAACTGGGAAATAAAGCAAAAATACAAGTGTTTAAAAATAAAAATAAAAACAAGTTCAAGGTGAACTGTTTGAAATACAGTAAATGAAAGGAACTGCTAAGTCTGGAAATACATCAAAATATTGGACTTCGAATTCTGCCTGAAATGCCATTTCTGAGGCTATTTTGGTCAGGCTGTACTGCACTGGATTGTGTGGCTGGACTGGATTGGCTGCACCTTCAGCTAAAAAATATTAGCTGGAAATCGATACCAATGTTGAAATTGGCAAAGCTATAATCAAGTTGAGTTGTGAGTGGCTGGGAATTCTGAGCAGAATCTCAAGGATAGCTTTGAAGGTCCTTGGTACCTTTGTTGGCTTTGCTTCTATTGAAGGCTAGAATGATCAGTGAACTGATTGTTTATTTTGTATTTGTTTTGTTGATTGTTGGTCATCATTTTTCAGTTCTTATCCCTTGTATTTATAGGAATTTTGGTTCCTAAAAATATCTGGAAAATATCTCCTGGAAAATATCAGTTGTGATGAATATCTTTTCCTTGTAACTTGTGAAGAAAATATCCCTCTTTTGGAGGCACATGGATGTTTTGCAGAGATACTCAGCATGCTTTCTCTAAGAATTCCTTTTGAATACCTTCTGGCCATTTTTGTAACTTGTGCTTCAAAATATCTTAATTGATGAGACCACACGGGTCTGTAGTTCCTGAGACTTAAATGGCTATAGAAGCTAACTTTTGCTTTTACCTTTATGTTGATATGGTCTTGAGTTAATGAAGGTCAGACCTCAAGTTTCAAAATATGTAATCTGGAAACTTGGGAAAGCTATTTTGGCTTATTTTATCTCTTGGAATGATATGGGCTTCTTTTCCAATTTTTGGCAAGTGGAGCCCGAATAGCCAGTTGGGCTGATGAGTAAAAAATAAGTCTAAATGTATTTTGGCTAGAATGGAGAGTTTGGCCAAAAAGTGCAAATTTTGGTACAAACAATGCCCCCGAGTTTTCATGAATTTGGGCAAAATTTATGAAAATTATAGCTTTAGCAAAATTTGCCGATCAGTATGTGGATGGATGAAAAATACATGGCCATATGAAAAAGTGTAGAATTTGAGGCGAATTTGACAATATGCCCCCGAATCTCCTTGAATTCAAGCAAACATACCAAAATTGTGGTGCTATTCGCCCATTTTTTGCGTGTTTCGAGACCATTTTGACCCTGTTCTAGCTGTTCTGTCACTGTTTTGGCTCAGTTCTAGATGTTCTTGCCTTGTTTTAGCTCAGTTCTAGCTGTTGTGGCCACGTTTTGACTCAGTTCTGGCTGTTCTAGCAGTGTTTTGGCTCTGTTCTGGCTGTTCTGGCAGTGTTTTGGCTCTGTTCTGGTTGTTTTGGCACCAATTCTGCATGAATTTACAATTCTGCCACCAATTCTGCCTAAAATTATAATTCTGCCACCAATTCTGGCTGAATTTACAACTCTGCCATCAATTTTAGCTGAAATTACAATCCTAGCTAAAATAGAGCACTCAAACCTCGCACCATAAGGGGAGGCCAACCATGTTTCACTCCAAGCCTTGATTTTTTTGCATTTTCAACATGAATCTCATGTTTTTGTAGGCCATGAAGTGATTTAGCAAGAAAAGTGGTGGAATTTTCTTGCTCATTGGGCTCCAAATAAGATGAATTCTCTTGCCCCCCAAGTATGGTTATATTTTGGCCAATCATGGCCTTACTTTCCAACATAGCTGTTGGTGGCCTTGACAAATTGGCTTTGTCACCCATAATCATGCCAATCATTGAATTTTCTATTTCAACCATATTTTGGTCTTCATAGAAAGTAATTTGTGGGTCTTCCCCCCTTGGTTTTTCATCACATTTTCCTTCTTGAAACACCAAACATTCCACAATTTCTTGTTTTTCAACGACTAGAGGAACTGGTGACTCACTTGAAAGAGAAACCTCATCACTTTTTGGCTCTTGAATCACCAAAGTTTTCTCCATTTTTTCTTCCAAAATTGGAAAAATTTGTGACTCACTACCAATTCCGAGCCTTGTCCTCCTCCTTTCTGAACTCTTTAAATCCTTTTTGGAGCTCTTTTAATTCCTTTTGGCGTATTTTCCATTGTTCAGTCAACTGGGTGAGGGCTCCATGGAATTTGATCATGACTTCTAACTTTTCTGTACGCCTTTGGGTTTAAGCTCTTTCTTCATGAATAGCATCAACATTATACATGTTGGAACCAAAATTTGGTTTCACATGTATTATGCCTGAATTTTTATGGAGCTTCTTTGAAACATGGCTAGAAGTAGAACCACATATTGGCTTTTGTTGGCTACTAGAACCACAAAATGGCTCTTTGTAACCATTAAAATAAGTTTGATCATCATAATTTTCATCACCATAATCTGGCAAATAATCATAATGATTAAAACCATATTCATAGCCACCATGTTGGTTATACTCAACATTATTAATGTTGTAATCTGTTGGCTGCGCAAATCTCACGGCCTGGTGCTCCGGGCCGAGGGGATGTGCATTAACACGTGGCTTCCTGCTTTTGGATGCGGTGCGGTTGTGCGCGGGCGTGCCAGCACGGTGTACCGTGCGTCGAGATGTTGATGTGGATAGAATGGTCAAGTGGTGCGCCTATTTGAACTCGTCTTCTAATCAAACGATTGTAGGCGAAAGAGGAACTGATCTCGGCTGTAAGGTTCACTGCCTGAGCTACAAGGTCGTTTAGGGGTGGTGCTGATGGTGGGTTTTGGGCAGTGCTCCGGCGCGCTGCTCAGTGAGCGACGGTCGTATGATATATGGGGTGAATGATGAGTAACAGAGATGGTGCTCCGGCGCCTTGAAAATCAAGGGTCGTATGATATATTGATGAATGGATTTTCCTTACAGACTAACACTACTCCTAGGAAAGCAAGTGAAGATATTGAAAGTGCATTACAGGAAAATATAATTTGCTCCGTGGGAGGCTTTTGTTTTGGTGTTTGAACCCCGTGAATGTAGCTTGAGCCTTGTATTTATAGGAAAAGTTCTTGGAGGAGTAATCGAGGCTAAAAATCTGCATGGTGGAGCCTGATTAGAGCAAGTGGGTAGTCCAATCGATATTTGGGATCGTGAAGTATGGTGGTGTGACCCCATAAATCCCGGTGAATCTCGGCCGCCGCCCTGATCGTGGGTTCTGCGCTTCTGGTCGTGGAGACGCATTTATTGTTTCTGATAGTTGGTGACCTAATCTCTCAAGCTGCAAGAATTCTTGTGAGAATGTCTGCGTCTAATCACTCTGATTCCTATCACCAAATCCTGACTTCAATCACTTCCCACCTTCCCTCGTGCATTAAATGCTTATTCATGGCCAGTGGGTTTGCTGCAAAAAATAGAGGCATTGCTTCATTAAATGAAGCGTGGGACCCTGCTGCCACTTGATGATCTGACTTTAGTACCTTTGGCCGTGATTTTGTTCGGCTTCGGCCTCGGCCTATAATCAAGGCCGAGATGATCATGCATTCGCAACTTTTCCTTTACTTTTTTAGGAAGGCCAAACATCTTGGCGAAACACGGCGTTTTAGCCTCACGAGCAAGTATTAGGGCCGAGAAAAGGGGCTCCTTCGGTCAGTTCATGGCCGTGATTTATTAAGCACAAACATTGCCCTCACATCCCCGGATTCTTCGGTCTCGGCATGGGTAGGGGCCGAATGGATTCCAGGGGATGGACCCTTTGCATTCCTTCAGAAGTGATTGACACTTGGTGCATTAAATGCGCAGGCCAGTCGGCGCATTTAATGCCCAAGCACGTCTTGCAGGCCATCATTGCCCAGACTTACGCGAGGCGTTGCTTCGCCTCGTCAAATGAAACGACGGCCTCTGGGCTTCTGACACGTCATCGTGCTTTTGATTTGTGCGAGCCATCATTTTACCTCGCCAACCGAAACGTCCTCCCCCAGGTTTCAGACACACCCTCGCGTGCCCCGAGTGCGTTGTCAGGCTGTTTCGTCTTTCGAGAGTCAAACCGCCTATTCTGAATTCCAGTGCTAGTATAAAATCCCTGCCTTCCTTCATTTTTTCTTTCACGCCTCCTGCTCTGAAGCTCTCCTCTTGCTTAGTGATTTCTGGGCCTCCTTCCTCCTTTACTCCTGCTCCCCTTCATTTTAACCTGCTCCAGTGGCCCCCATTGTAGCCCTTCTAAAAACCGGGGAGCCACATCCGCTGAACCTCGCGACTTGGCCGTTTGGCCATAGTCAGATGGCTTTTCCTCACCTGCTATCCACCGACTTCCCTTCGCCTCGGAAAGTCGACGTGAGCCAGAACCAAAATGTGGCTGAGATTCCTTCCCAGCCCTGGAGGAAGATGACCTCCATCCCTATGAGGCTGAGGAGATATTGCAATGGGATTGATGAAGATGGGAGGGTCTGGTACGATGATTCCAACGTGGCCGTGGCCGTGTTCATTCGGCTGGGCACCCGGGTTGCACACATGTCCAGAGTGACGCCCCTTCCCCCGGCCGGAACGACGGCCCCGGTTTCGCCTGGTCGTACTCGTGTCCTGAGTGCCGCCCCTTCCCTTGGCCGGAAAGACGGCCCTGGGCTCACCTGGTCGTACCCGTGTCCTGAGTGACGCCCCTAGTCTCAGGAAGAAACATCTGCCTGTCCAGCGAGGGGACCATGAAGCTGATGTTCGTAGATTTAGGATGCAATCTTTTCTTATGTGTATCTATATGTTGTAATCGGCCATGACCTGGCCGTTCCTTTGTAAACGTGACCCCTTTCTTAAATAAATGAAGTATGATTCCTCTTTCCTCCTGTCTGAAAGCATGCCTTGTCTTTTCTCTTTGTTGTGCTGTTTACTTCCAGTTGTAAGAACCTCATAATCCATTCTCGGCCGTCTCCCATAATGACGGGGTATACTTATTTAAATACTGGCCGTTTATTGGTAGGTTGTGCCATTCTCCATCCCTATCCCTTAATTGGAATGCGCCTCGGCCCAGGATTCGTTCGATAACAAACGGCCCCTCCCAGTTAGGTGAGAATTTGCCGAACCGAGGGTCCTTAGTCCCGATAGGAAGCACGGCTCGCGATACCAAGTCGCCTTCGGCGAAAGTCTTTTGCTTGACCACTCGGTTATAGGCCCTTGCCGTGATTTTCTTCTGTGCCTGCATTAGGTTATAAGCATCGAGTCTGGACTGCTCCAAGTCTTCTGACTCCTAAGCCATAGCTTGCGCATAGCCCTTCCTTTCTTCACCAGGCTGCTCGGTCACACGGAGAGACCGAACCTTTAACTCCATTGGAACGATGGCATCATGACCGTAGGTTAAGGCATAAGGAGATGTGCCCGTGGCTGATCGTTTTGTGACTCGGTAAGCCCAAAGGGCTTCAAGGAGTAAGTCGTGCCATGCCCTTGGTTTTTCCTCAATCATTTTCTCAAGGATGCCCTTGATTACCTTGTTGCTCGCCTCGGCCTGTCCGTTAGACTGGGGGTAGTAAGGTGTTGAGTGAACCAATTTGATCCCCATTTTTTCGGTGTACTCCCGGGTTTCGGCCGATGCGAAAACTGGGCCGTTGTCGGCCGTGATAGTTTCAGGTATACCGACGATGTGTTTCTTGAAGAATTCGACCACCTGTGCACTAGAAATTGACCGATAGGACTCCGCGTCAACCCATTTAGTAAAATAGTCGGTTGCCACCAAAATCCATGCGTGTTGGTTGGACGCGGCCGGATAGATTTTGCCGATGATATCCACGGCCCAACCTGTGAACGGCCATGCTGCATCGTGGCCGGTGAGGACAACCCATCCAACGTCGTCGTCGTAAATCCACGCTTGCACGGCGTTGGTTTCAAAGGGTTTTTCATCAGCCGGGTGTATGGACACCCTCTGGCGGTCCCAAAAGAAAAGCAGTTGGAAGAGGGAGGATGGTATGCATCCGGATTGGTGGATCCAGTCGCTTCGCATACTCTATGCAATCTTTTAAAATGGTCGGCCAGTAATAGCCGTGCCTCCGAACCAACCATCTCATCTTGACGCCAAACTGATGAGCGCCGCAAATCCCCTCGTGGGATTCGGTCATGATAACCTTGATGTCTTCGGCGCTGGGACATAAGACCAATAAGCCGTCTGATCCCTTTCGATATAGCTCGTTCTGGTAAATTAAATAACACCGAGCTCGGAAACGTGTAGTCCTCTCATGGCTGCCGGAAGGGTCGCGCAAATACCTTACTATGGGGTAACGCCAATCGGCCTCGGCCGTGTTGACTTCGTCGGTGATATCGGCCGATGACACTTTCGTTGTCATTCCCCGTTCAGCCAAAGCTGGCAAGGTACACCTCTCGATTCTTACCACACGATCGTGGTCATTGTCCAGAATATTCACACCTGACGCCACTTGGGCCATCTCATTGGCCTCATGGTTTTCGGCGCGTGGTACGTGGACAAAGGAAATCCTGGAGAAATCGTCGGTCGTATTGAGGGCCGCTACGTAATACATAATTAAATTCTCGCTCGTGCACTGGTATTCCCCGGTCAGTTGGTTAATTACCAGCTGAGAATCACCGTAGACCAAGACACGGGTCGCCTTCATTTCTTTCAAAATTTCGAGGCCGATGATGAGTGCTTCGTATTCGTCCTGATTGTTGGTGCATTTGAAATCAAGCTGGAACGCAAATTTCCACCTTTGTCCTTGAGGGGATTCGATCACGACTCCGGCTCCGGACCTGGCCTCGGTACTGGAGCCGTCGAAGTACATGGTCCAGTAGTTCTTCTCCATACGGGCCATGCCGATCTCGACCTCCAACTCCTCTTCCTACCCCTGAGCCGGGTGGTGAGCCAAGAAATCGGCCAATGCCTGACCCTTGACCGATTTCTGAGCCACATATTGGAAGGTGAATTCGGACAATGCCATCGTCCATTTCCCAATTCGGCCGCGTATGATCGGCCGGGTGAGCATATATTTGATGAGATCGGTCTTGGAGATGATCTGAACGACCGAGGG
>NW_018922103.1:37495-53783 GCF_002207925.1 Prunus avium | reverse complement strand
ATCAAGTTGAGTTGTGAGTGGCTGGGAATTCTGAGCAGAATCTCAAGGATAGCTTTGAAGGGCCTTGGTACCTTTGTTGGCTTTGCTTCTATTGAAGGCTAGAATGATCAGTGAACTGATTGTTTCTTTTGTATTTGTTTTGTTGATTGTTGGTCGTTGTTTTTCAATTCTCAACCCTTGTATTTATAGGAATTTTGGTTCCTAAAAAATATCTGGAAAATATCTCCTGGAAAATATCAGTTGTGATGAATATCTTTTCCTTGTAACTTGTGAAGAAAATATCCCTCTTTTGGAGGCACATGGATGTTTTGCAGAGATACTCAGCATGCTTTCTCTAAGAATTCCTTTTGAATACCTTCTGGCCATTTTTGTAACTTGTGCTTCAAAATATCTTAATTGATGAGACCACACGGGTCTGTAGTTCCTGAGACTTAAATGGCTATAGAAGATAACTTTTGCTTTTACCTTTCTGTTGATATGGTCTTGAGTTAATGAAGGTCAGACCTCAAGTTGTTAACTTCTTTGTCATTCTTATCATATACTACACCACATTTTGCACTTTGAAGCCATCGTTTCACTATATACTTGTCTGGAAAGTGCTCAACCTACTTCATTCTTAAAAATACTAGGATGTGTCGGCACGGAATACCCCAAAATTCAAATCCTTTGCAGCTGCAATAAGCTTTATCGGCATCTTTATCATGCACAAGCTCCTTCATCCGTGTCACCCCCGGATTTACCCGCTCACTTACTTTGTACCTGCACTGGGTCTCATCTTGCTCTCCAAGTTCGAACAAGCATAAAAGGCTTCTGAAGTCTTCCCTCTCAAACATTTCAAGAATTCCCTGAGTGTAAATGCGTGCCATTTGATGTTGCATTGGTGTTCGAAATGGCAGTGGAGGTTTTTCATTGGTATCAACATGATCTGAACCAAGAGCTCTTTCAAAACGTACAATGAATTCCATCAATGTGTTTTTTCGGTTAATATATTGTTTGAAAAATACATGACAGCTTTCAGCCCGTTGACTACTGGACACTCCCAGCCGAAAACACGTGTTTTACATATGATGGAACCCAATTCTCCCGCAAAGCATGAATCGATCTCAGCCACGGATGGTCTTTCAGCCCATTGCTTGTGATGATTTCATCCCATTTCGTATCAAATTCTTCTTTCGTGTCCATACCCCATATGCATTTGCACATTTCCGAAAAACATTCCCTAATGCCGGGTTTCTCCATAAACTTATTCAAGATATGCCATATGCAATATCTATGGAATGTTGTTGGGAGAGTTAAAGCAATTGCCTTTGACATGGCTGCATCTTGATCAGTGATGATCATTTTGGGTGGCTCACCTGGCATGGCTTTCTTGAATTCTTCGAACAACCATACAAATGAATCCGTGGTTTCACTAGTTAGGAATGCATAACCAAACAACACTGTCTGCCTATGGTTATTAACGCCTAACAAAGGCGCAAAGACCATCCCATAGCGGTTTGTGTTGAACGTCGTATCAAATACCACCACATCCCCAAAAAACCATAAGCTCGTCTTGACCTTGCATCTGCCCAGAAAACATTTCCCATCCTTCCTTCCGAATCTACCTCCATATTGAAATAAAAGGATTCATGTTTTCCTTTCTCAGCCAAAAAATGCTCATTCAGCAGCTCTGCATCATGCCCAATCACCTCCCCATGCACGTCCCTTGCATAATTATAGACATCTCTCCGAACAAACCCAACATTTTCCAATCCCCCTACTTGCACCTCAAGAAGGCTTACCTGTTTATGTACAGGGATATTAACTTTGATCATATGTGCACTATAGGCCTTTGTAGACTCTGTTAAGTTATGGTGAGATCTCAATAGATGGACTTTATCAACTGTGGTCATGTCATGGTTGTATACCTCATTGAATCCTATAACAATGTACTTATTCTTATCTTTTACCTTCAAAATTGCAAGTTTAGCCTTGCACCCAGTTCAAGTACAATCTCGCTGTCTTCTCTTACGACTAACAGTGCTTGTCAACGAATACCTTTGTTTACAGCATACATATTCTTTCCTTGTTACCTCTCCTGTGAATGTGCACGTTCTCGTTGTAGAACATCGAATGCCGAATCCGGCTTTCGCGGCATACATATTATAGAAATTGAACACGTCCTCACTGTTCTTGCAATTTAACCCTGAATATCACATCACCACCATCATATATGACATGAAAATCACTCTCTGTGAAACATTAAAGACCTACATACACACTAACGTAACTCGTGCTGATGCCCAATATTTGGCACATGCTTTCAAACATCTTTAAAATATATTTTAACTAACATATGACATCAAAATGACTCTCTCGTGAAACATTAAAGGCATACATACAACCTAATCTGACTCATGCTGATGCCCAATATTTGGCACATGCTTTCAAACAGCTTTAAAATATATATTAACTAACATATGACATGCAAATGACTCTCTACTGAAACATTAAATTGACAAATACAATATATGGCTTACCTCGTAATTGATTTCCAACTTCAAAATTTCAATAAATATGACAACGTAACGTAGCCCTTTTAGATCTGGACGTCAACCCCAAAATTTTTTCATCTTCCTCAACTCCTGTTTCGCCCGCGCTTAAGGATTTCAAAACCAACACAGCAGAACCACAATAGTACGGTCAGCACTTTCCAACTCAATGCCAGTTTCGACGTTGCTCAAGGATTGACGTATGTTCCATTCCCAAAAACCCAACCACAAAGATGAAATTATAAAATCCAAGATTCCTTTGTTTCGCCTGAATGGGAAACCCAGAAAAATGAGGATACCGTTTATGTGTTCTTCCTCAAACCGAAAAACGATTAACAGGGGCTCTCTCTCTTCAGTATTACAGTTCTTCCTCAATTAAAGCTGATAAAAAAATGGCCTCCTCATTGAACTGAGTGAATAGCTGGTTTGGAGGGGACTTCTATTTTGGAGGGGACGTCTGTTTTGGAGGGGACATTTTGGAGGGAGGAGAGAGAAGAAGGCCTCGTTCTAATACAACACTTACACTTACAATTGCTTTTCATACAACCGTTAGATTAGATCCAACGGTGTTCTCATGTTATGTTCTCACATAGGCGTTCTCACTAGATCCTTGCCCTTAATTGGGAGCTTATTGCTAGAGGCAGGCGGAGGTCGCTTCCTTTGCCAAGATTCTAAAGGGCTTGGCCACATGGGCCCACAATTCCGAAGTGCCTATCAAGGCTCAAGAAAGAGTAGCATATGTGGGCCCATGTTCCCAGCAAGCCTTATACAAGGTTTGGTTGGGCTCAATGGAAGAAGCCCATTAAGGCTAGACTTTATTTTTTTGAAGTCTTATACAAGTGATGTACATCCTCTCTCACGATAATATACTAAACTTACACACACTACATGGATGCTAGGACTTAAACCCAAGACCTTTCCTGGAGAAACAATTGCTCCAAACCACTACACTAGTGAGTCCTTTGCATCAAGACTTGACATTAGACAGCTCAAATCCTCAAGATCTCCTTATTTATTACACCAACAATAAATAAGGATTTGGGTAATTATCCCAGCATCTCGATTCCAATGGCCAGAGGTTTAATTCACATTGATGTTATTTTGTAATTTACATTTATAAAAAATGTTCTAGAGGTAGTGAAAGGAGGTGGCAGTCGAAGGTGTGATTCGATGTGGTGATTAGAGTTGGTGGCATCCAGCTGTGATTGCCGATTGTGACACATTGTGGTCAAAGCTGACATGCGACAATTATCTATATAAAAAAAAGCTGAAGGACATTGTGGGAACAAATAATTTGGCTTCGAATCACAAGGCACCACGTGGACAAGAAGGATATCTCCTAGGTCAATTAATTGAGCCCAATTATATTTGGCCAATTAATTGATACTAAAAATAGGGATATTATCTTAAATATGAGATATTAGCTTTATTTTTGAGAATATAATCACCAATTAAGAGATAATATCATCTAATTATGGTATTATTCTATTTTGGAGATATCATCATTAATTAAGTGATTTGATCCCAATCAAATCCCTAATTGATTCAATATCTACAATTTAGGGAAAGAATATCTTCCTTCCAAATAAGAAGATATTCTTTGAAAAACCTTAGATGCCTAGAGCCCTATAAATACATGGCTACATTCAATACACAAGGTAAATCTAAAACTCAATCCTAAAACCTTAAACACCTTAAATTTCTCTCTCTCTCTCTCTCTCTCTCTCTCTCTCTCTCTCTCTCTCCTCTATCACGACTCCGGCCACCCAGTTCTCCCCATAGAGAAAACTCCATATCCTTTTTTAGTCTTTGGCCAACACCCCCGGGTGTGGTCTTTTACTCAAGTTTGATTTTACAAGAATCGAGGAAGAGAGAGAAAGAAGTTCAAAAGGTGAAGGATTTTTAGAAACAGACACAATGATAATTCCTTATCATTTCATTAGGCAAAATGGGCTCAACGGGAAATAAACATTGTGCCTTTTTCTAAACCATTAGGCTTTTGGTTTACAAGTAATATATACACACATATATATAAAGATGTCAACTATAGTGTTTTCAAAAAAAAAAAATAATGAATCAAATTGGTAAATAACTTCTATTTTAAGGAATAATAAAATGGGTACGGAATAGAGACATAATTCAAACCATATAGTTGAAATGTTAATCTCTCAACATTTTGAACCAAACAACCAACATAATAGGGTCATTGATTGACTTGGAGAGTTGTTAACTAGTTTGCTTTTTAATTAGGCTTATTTGTTGAAATGCCTCCTGTGGTTTCCAAATAGTCTCAGTTTAACCCCTGACATTTCAAATGACTCAATCTCCCCCCTGAACTTCTATTGCTCGACCAAGGTTGCCCTATTATGTTAGTTGTCTGATAAAAACCGTTAAATCAACTCAAGTGGCATAGGTATTTTGGTAAATTTAACTATTAAAAGTTCAAAAATTCAAATTAAATATAAAAAATGCTTGAAATTATTTAAAATAGGTAAAAAATAAAGATAAAAATGTCTCTCTTTTTTTTTCCCTAATTGTCAGCCCCAACCACCTTCTCCCTCATCTCAACCAGCCCCACCGCCCAACCAAACCACACTTCATCAAGATCGGTTATTAACTAATGAATAAAGATGCATGCAAATTGTGACATTTGTGGTGCCCCTGTGGAGAATGTGGATCCTATTGTCAGGAATTGTTTAATGGCTTCTCTTGTTTGGTGCCAATCCTCCTTGCCGGTAAGTCTGAACTTGTCGCAGGATGACAACTTGATTACTTGGGTTGGAAAAATTTTACACAACTACACCTTAATGGGTTATGGGGTTGTGTGGTCTATTCTGTTTGCTTTCACATGCTGGTTCCTTTGGAAATGGAGGAACAAGAAGATTTTTGATCCTGGGTTTGTCTTCCCTCCCAATCATAGTCACATAATTCTTTTGGCTGCTGCAGATTAGCAACATGCCAACACTGATCTTGCTCATAAACCTATCCGCTCCCTAGCACCTCTATCCTGGTAGTACCCTGCTGCAAGAGTGGTTAAAATTAATACTAATGGTTGCCGAAATGGAGAGACTGGTCGCATTGCAGCTGGTGGTGTTCTTAGATCAAAAAATGTTGGGGCTACTCTATTTATCATGTTTATCATGAATGCAATATGGTGGCTGATAGACTTGCTAACTTGGGCTCTTACCTTGATTTGCGTCTCTGTACCTTTCAAGTGCCTCCCGACAGTATTAGGTCCTCTGTTGTTGATGACCTGCATGGTCTCTGTAGGCCTCGGACTGTAGTTTAGTGTTTTCTTTTGGGCATGGCCCCGTCTTTTCACAAAAAAAAAAAAAATTAAATAAATAAAAGCAAAGATGGAAACAAGTCATGCATTTAATTACTTAAAAGCATCTCCAAAGGAGATATCAAATGTAAAATGTAAAATTTGAATTTGATGGCTTATGTGGCAATTTGACACTTTGGAAAAAAAAAAAATTAACTCCACCCGAAATGCCAATATTCATATTAATTTATTATATTTTTAAAAGCAAATGGGACCTATATGATGCAAAAAGTTTAAAAGAGAGTAAATGATAGTGGGGTCCATGACTAAAAAAATATTAAAATAATATTTGACATCAAGCTTTTTGATATGTTATTTTTGACCTATCTCTTCCAGCCTTTAAATCCATATTGGATTTGACTACTCGGTTAGAGCAACTTTAACCTTCATTTTTGTCATTTTATATTCATGTGACAATTTGACATATCAATTAGAGATGCTCTAATAATCAATGTGCCACTAATATGGATAAAATGGTTTCACGGTTGTAGTTTTTAATAATAAGCGATAGAATATTATTGATTTGAAAAAGCTAATACAAGAAGTTTGAACTCGTATCAAGGGCAAAGGAAATTCCTTGGTCACGAGTTACAATCCTCGTACAGTACATTAGAAATGAAATTAGGAGGTTCCTCGAACCAATATAGAGAACCCCCGATATGCAAGGCAAAATTCGCTAAACAATGAGCCACACCATTGGTAATACAACGAATATGGGTAAAACCCTCCCCAGTGACCTGTGTCAACGAATATGGGTAAAACCTTCCCCAGTGACCTGTTTCAGCAAGCTCTTGGTATCCTCCACCACTGGTCTTATGACGGACCTATCTATGGAGCGACTTCAAAGTGTTGTAACGATCTGCAGAGCATCACTTTCAAAGACAACATTTTGAAAACCCCTTTCCATCGCCAATACTGTACCTGTTCTTGCAGCCAAAGCCTCTACTTGTGACGCAGAGAAAACATTAGTCAATTTAGTTGCACAACCCGCCACAAATTTGCCCATGGAGTCTCTCACAACCACACCGACGCCACCCTCCGTGGTCCCTGGCTTCCAAGCACCATCCACGTGTATTTTGAGACCCCAAGCAATTATTAACCCGCAAAAAATCTTGTAGCCTCAGAGATGCATTAAAGCTGACTTGTTCAGGCCTACTTTTCTTATTATTCCATAGCAATCCATTGCGCGCTTCCCAAATTGCCTAACCCACCATGAGAAAATTTGCAAAGTCATGACAGCTTAGTTGCTCTGCACAGCGAAATACCCAATCCTTGGGTGAATAAGTGTCATTATTCCACCTGCTACTACTTAAGGTCGAACTACGCCAAGCACAAATTGCAAAGATGAGATCTAGGAGCATCTAAACCGAAAAGGAGAAAAAGATAAAAACATGGAAGTTACAACACTTGAATTCCAACCTAAAAAGAAAAAGGATCAAGTTTAAACGCTTCCCTTTTTTTAAATATATATAGAATATTGATTGTGCGCGACAGGCATCAACTGTGGAAGAGTAGTGAATGGATTCTTGCTTAGAGAGGCAGACACGATTGTTACTTTTGGGTGGATGGCTTCAATTTTATGAGAAATTGCTTCAATGCTTTCAATCAATAGTATAGATGTGGGTTATAGGCCAGTCGTCAGTTGATCCTTTTGCATCTAAGTTTCAGTAACCTTTCCCTGTAAATTTGATTAATTTAGACCATCATTTGTATAAAAACAAAATGTAAATAATAAGGTTTCAGTTTGAAGAGTGGGAGTTTGTTTTAGTTTTTGCAAGATGTTGTGGTATTCTTTTTTCTTAATCGAATTCTTTTTATTTAGAATTTTTTAATATAAGGTTTTAATGTTGCTTCGTTTGTGCATCTTGAGTTTTTACTTTTATGGTGCAAATTGTACGTTGGTTCTAGTCTGAATGAAAGTCTTCCTTCAGATTTTTTATGAAAAAGAAAAAGTCATTGGCACAGGGGCATGATTGTTATGCAGTTGGTCCCTTTATTTTTATTTTTTATAGATAAACGAAGGGTTCATTTATTACTTTCTTTTTGGGTAAATGCCTGGTGTCGGGTTGGTTTCTTTAGCGGACCTTTAACCAAAAGTCATTAAAAGAAGAGCAGGGAAAGCGACGGAGCAGTAAGTTATTAAAAGAAAAGAAAGTGAGAAAGGAAAAGGAGCAATCCCAAGGGTAGGAATCGCATGAATATACATTGTCAGATTTGAAAGTTAAAGAAGCCAAAAATTGAATTTGAAGACAGCTCCCCACGGCACCTCCAGGAGAGTCTGCTAAAATAGCTCCTTCTTTTTAGCCACAGTATCTAAATGAGATTGAAAACGAAATCGAGATTCACAACAAATATGGAACTAGATAACATGCTTCTAGTTACATATCATGGAGAGACAAATATTCGCATACGGAAAACATATCTATAGGTGCACACCTATACTAAAAAAATAAAAGCACTTTCACTATGGTGTCATGGCAAAGGGCAAGGAAGGACAGTGATTCACATGAATAGTGACTGTCAAGGGCGGATCTATTACTAGGCTGGAGTGGGCTCCAGCCTAGGGGAAGATTTTTAAATATTAAATATAGTTAAGTTTATTCCTACTCCAATAAATATTAGCCCACTACACCAAATAAATATAATAAACTGATAATAGCCCAATTTAAGTAAAGTAAATAATAGCTTTGTTTAAAATAAGCCCATTCCTAAAGCATATAGGAAATAATCAATTTGATTAGAAGTAGAACTCATGTTAAGGCTCTACCAACTTGACCTATTCTAATCGTACTGATATTGAGCTACACCCACAGAGAGCAAACATCAAAAAAATTCTTCTAGCCACCCAAAACGCCATATTTGAACCTTGAGAGCCTAGAGGAAATAGCTCTCCTCCTCTAAAAAATTGTACCAACCTATCTTCAGTGGATTCTTCAATCTTGGTAAGTTTTTCTCTTTTTTTTATATATTTAATTTCCAATTTTAATTGTTGTGGTTAAGTTTTTATTTAATTTCCAATTTAATTTCCACTTCACTAGGTAAGCTCTTTAAATTTTTTTTTGCAATCAAACATATTTTTTTGAAGTTGGACAATGTGTTTGATTTGATATTTATTTATATTTTGTACTTTTTTGTGTTATATTTGATTGTAATGTGACTTTGTTTGATTTATAAAATTTTATTTACATTTTGTTTCATGAGAAAAAAAGCTTATAATATATCTCCTCTATAAAAAAAAATTATTTAGCCTAGCCCTATAAAAATTCCTGGGTCCGCCATTGGTGACTGTCCTACTTTTTTTTTTTTTTTGCTTTTCCACTTATTGTCATGGCAAATAAATGTAAAAACTATTCACATGAGATGTGAGGAGAGGAATTTGTATGGAGTTTTAATGTGGGAAGTAAAGAACATAGCTAGGTATTTATAGAATAAAAAATTCTGAATTTTTTGGTATTTTTTCCTTTTTTTTTTTATATTTAAATTGGTTGATGACATCTTGGATCAGTAAAGGCAGCAGCTTAGACAATTATTGCCTTTGGGCGGTCCTCGGGCCCATTTCTGCCATAGCAAATGAGCACCGTTTAAAGTGCTCTAACAGTGGAGAATGTGAATAGGAGATTCTCAACGCAAAACTCATGTCTCAAAGCTCTAATATAGGTTAAGCAACCGCTATACTTCGATTGTTCAACATTAACATCCTAATGGTTTAGTCTTTAATTAACTTTGAGAGGTTAAGCCATGCACACTTAGGAAGATAAATCGTTACATGCTTTTTTTTAAGAAAATAAATTAACATCATGTTTGATTAGCAACAAAAATGTGTGGGAGAACGAAGAAAATAATTAAGTATATGGATCATAAGGTGAACAAAAACTGGAAGAAAATAATTAAGCATATATATGGATCAGAAAACATTGTCTACTGAAAGCATATCAATTACAAACTGAGTTTGGTTATGTGAACCAACTCTATATAGCATCATATTCAAAGCTAAGACTAGATCCCTCTAACTTGCTGAGGGCAATTTGATCAAGGCGCTCAGACATCTCTGTTGTCAAGAAGTGTTTCCAGCCCCCAACAATCCCAGTCCTGAAAAAAGAACTGTTTGGCATCCCAACCCAAGGATCAATCCCATTCTTGTTCACTTCCAGGTTCTTGAGCCTCTCCAAGCTGCATCTTCGAATCACCTCCTCGACCTCCTTTTCGTTGTCAAACGGCTTTCTCAGGAACGAAGCCAGCCTCATTACTTGCTTCTTCGGGTCCTTTTTCATATCCTCATATTTCAAAAACAGTATTTTCTCAGGCATCTTTAAGCTCTGATTCCAATACTCCAAAACATGGTCAAAAAATGGCCCAAAATGGCAGACCCCATTAACAAAGCTTTCAAATGCATCCTCTAGTGGATAAGGACCTTGTTCAGGTGTTCTAAGAGTGTTCATAAAGTGCCACATTGACACAATGGTGTCTTTAGGGTTTCGGGTTATGTACACAATCTTGCACTCTGGGTATTTAATGCATTCAGGCATAGCCTTATAAGGCAAGTGAGTGTGGAAGAGTCTTGGAGAGTGCATACCTGAAAGATCAGGAGGTGGATTTGCTGTATATAGCTGGACTTCTAAGGTCTTGACATAATGGGCAGGATGGTTCTTTGTCAGAAGGTCCTCTTCCTCCTTGCCATCAACTTTGCATTGCCTCTGCATGATGCTGAAACAAAGAGCTTTCAGCCATGTGCTACCTGTTTTCATGGCGGATGCCAAAAAAATGTCATCTTTTTTGGCTTCAAATTGTGAGCGGAAGGCCTTTGCAGCTTCAAGGTGTTTTGGTCTGTACCAGAAGCCTTCCCACTGGTAGAGATCCAAGTTCTCAAAGAAAGTTTCTTTAGGCAGCAGATCTTGTAGAGGCACCGTAGTTGAATCGGATGAGTTCAGGGCAAGTAAATTGGTAATGCACTGCATCTTAGGACAATAGTGCCGTACAACTAAAGCAATTTAGGGTTGATAGTGCAGTACAGTGGCTGAAGCCTGATAGTAAGTGCTGATCTATATATAAAGTAATGCTCAGGCACCAGCTATATAACATATCGATTTCTATATATCTTTATGTATAGGTAGGACTTACTCTATCTATTTAGTAATTTTCAGACACTAATTACTAGTTTATATTTCTTTTGTATACAAGTGATATTAGGAGAGGGGTCGAACACATAACCTTTGGTGCATGAGTGAATGCTCTTAACGACTTAAGCTGCAGTACACACATTGAATGAAAATAAAAAATAAAAAATTCTAATCAACTGGGGAGTGACAAGAGACATCTTTCTATGAAGAGTGTATCAAAAGTGATAAGTTGATGAATGAAAATCAAGTGGAACGTATAATTTAATATAGTAAATTTAATAATATATTTGTCTACTAACCATTTGACTTTTCATTGTGAGTGTGCTTTATTATAGTATACTTGTTGAAGAATATAAGTTCCACATCGGAAACTTGACTAAATAAAATACAATATATAATGAATGGTTCCACTACTAATATGATCGAGGCCTTTTGTGATAAAACCCCACACATACTGGGCTTTGTAGGTGGTTAAGTTGGAGACAATATCGGTGTTGCTAGTAGTGGGCCGCTGACCCGTCTCTCTGAAATTTAACATAGTATCAGAGCAGGTTGATTAACTAGGCCTTTACCCGTACCCAATATGTGGTACTCACATATTGGGCTTGAATGTTTACCCATACCCCTTACCCAAACGTGGTGTTCACGTGTTGGGCTTAAATGATTGACTCCGATGTGAACTTGGCTCCACGTGTGGCCCACTCTGTGGTGGTCCCATGTGAGGGGGCGTGTTGAAGAATATAAGTCTCACATCCGAAACTTGACTAAATAAAATACAATGTATAATGAATGGTTTGACTGATATTTGCTTCCTCAAATTGAATTCATTCATGTTCTTCTTTATTGTTCATTTATATCTTTTTGGCTTGTGTCGCTCTGTCTGAGATTTTTTGAGTTTTGAATTGCTGTTTGTAAGGCTGCTCTTGGTGGGTTTGAATTTGTTCAGTAGGATTTGCTTAGCAATAATGGTTCTTTATTGAATTAACAAGAGCTTTTATGCCTGAGAAGTGAGACAAGAACAGACAAGTATAGAGAGATGAAGTTCAAGGAATTTCTTACGGAGAATGGTATAAATCTTTTGGAAATGAGGTTCCTACCAGCACTAGACAAGATGGGAAAGATATGCCATCTCTACCTCAATAGAGACCATGTTATCTTCCTCCACAACCTTCTCAATGGTGATGGAGTTCAGTCTATTGCTCAGTTTCGCAAAGAAGCTCTTTTCAATCACTACTACAAAAAGGGCAAAAGACGACCAGTAAACAACGACGGTAGATCAAAAAACCGTCGTTGTTTTTTAAAAGACAACGGTAATAGAAACCCGTCATAGAAACATACTTTAAACACCTAAAAAACGGCACACGTATAGATATTTTGAAACCACGACGCACCAAATTAAAAAAGCGTCGTCTTATTACAAAGGTATTTTCAGAGTTAAAATCTGAACCTAAAAACAACGACTGCATCTATAAAATCACCGCCGTAGAAAGTAAAGACGACGATATAAAAATAAGACGCCGTGTTAATTAATTAATAAACACGACCCAATTTTCTTAGTCAGCGACGCATAAATTCAAAGGAATCTACGACGGTTAATTACAAAAAAAATCGCCGATTTAAATTAAGTTACCACGACTGTAAATATAAATTTATCGACTTTTTAATTATAATATACTACGACGGTATCCATAACTCTACTGTCGCATAATTGTACTAACCACGACGGTTTGTTAAATTAACGACGTACAAATTTTATACAATTATTCGTCTATCATTACCAGAATGAACTCTGTTCCTCATCATAATCGAACCAACACACAAAGGCAATGTTTTAGAAGTGGATGATGTGCCAATTACTCTCACAAGGAGTTTGAGGGCAAGAAGCTTGTCTCAGCCGCCAAGGAAGGTCTCAAGCTTGATGAGAGTGAAGACGAGGCAAAGAAGAAGGAAGAGTTGAAGGAGAAGTTTGAGGGACTCTGCAAGGTTGTGAAGGATGTTTTGGGTGACAGAGTGGAGAAGGTGGTGGTGTCTGACCGTCTGACCGTGCTGGACTGCCAACATGGAAAGAATCATGAAGGCTCAGGCCTTGAGGGATAACAGAGCGGCTGGGTACATGTCGAGCAAGAAGACCATGGAGATCAACCCAAAGAACCCCATCATGGAGGAGCTGAGAAAGAGGGCTGATGCAGACCTTGTTCTCCTTCTGTGCAGAAAGACAATATTTAGATGATGTGTGCGTGTTTGTGTCTTTCAGATACACAAACGCGCACACACATCAACATCAAAACTGAAAAATGAAAGCGAGGTGAGACAGACAGGTGATGTGCCTCCAGAGAGGTGAGAAAAAGTTGAAACCCTAATTGAAAAATGAAGACGACAGAAAGACAGAAAACCCATTATTTATAAAAAAATCTTATATACCACGTCGGTTTTTTAAAATATCGACGTTTATATATAACATACACGTCGTTTAAATTTAAAATAAGGTCGTATAAATTATTTAACAACGACGCTATATAAAAACGACGTTGTAATTTTTTGGAAAATTAATTTATTGTGTAATTAAAAAAATTACACATCGGTATGAGTAATTAAAACGACGTGGTATTAATTTGTAACGTCGTTATTATTGAATATAAGGTCGTTGGGTAAATTGGAAAATGACGATTCATCTTTTTTGAAGAAACATGCGTCGTGTAATTCGATTTCAAAACGTCGTTTCATTAAAACATACCGTCGTTGAAAGTAATATTATAGGGCAGTGTTAACAATAGCGCAGTATAATGTATCATACTAGGGCGCATACTATTAATAGCGTCGTTGTTATGAAAAGGTTTTTTATTATTTTAAACTTTTCGCCTTCCTGACCCATACTTGCACTGTTTCCAAACCCGAGAAAAACTTTCAAGCTTTTCTCATTGTTCATTCTCCAAGAACTGTTTCAAACTTTCAAGCATATCTCCTCTTCGTCTTCATCTCCTCTTCGTCTTCATCTCTGAACTGAAACACCAAACTCCAGAAGAAAGCTTTCATCACAAGCAAAGGGTAAGCATTTCTGGAAGGATTGTTGTTCCTGTTTTGCATGCGCATATCATTTTCAATTTTTTAAATCTTTTTACATTTTTTCTTTCCAAGTTTGATAAAATTTGCAGACAAAGACGAAAAGCTTCCAAGTTTGAACACTACTCTGGTTCTTTTACTTCAACTAAATAAGACAACGGTGGCTTGTTATTTACGTGGTTAGATTTATAGACCACGACGGTTCGTCAGTCACCCTAGCGTCGTGTGAAAGTGTTCGTCGTTGTTTTTTAAAATGATATCCTTTTTTTGTTTTTGATTTTTAAGGATATCATTTTAAGTTTCCAAGCTTTCATCGCATGTTTGATTTCTCTGAACAAAGGTTTTTGTTTCGAAAATCTTTTTAATTAGTTTTCTGCTGAAAATATTTTACGTTGTTCCTAATTTGTTTTTGTGGTATAGACGACGGTATATTAATATTTACGTCGTTTTATTTTCAATACCACAGCGAATGTTTATTATTAACATCGTTGTAATATTTAATACTCTGTTTTTTATTATATCATAAGACGTCGGTTGTTTATTATTGACATCGTTGTAATATTTTATCACGTCGGTGATTAATTACCGTCGTGTAAAATTATTATTACGTCATTTGTTTTGTTCTTACGTCGTTTGAAATATTATAATACGTCGTAGCTTATAAATAATCGTCGTGGTTTTTCTTAATTTCACTGATATATTTTAACTTGCAGGTTTAATTTGTCTGTAACCATGGTTTCTCAATCCCAAAGTAAGGAGTCTAGTTTGAAAAAAAATGAATCCTCGAAGAAGGAGCTTAGAATTGTAAATCCTCAAACCAAGGCCTCGAAGAAGATGAAGCTTGTTTCATCTTCTGAGACAGAACCAGCCAGCACGGCAACTATTTCTGAGGAGGCAAAGTCAGGTCGAGGTATGAGCACAATGCCCCGTGTTGTGCAGAGAAAAATTCAAAAAATCAAGCCTGTTGTTGAGTACAATAAAGAAGGGAAACCTTATGGCCGTGCACATAATGAGATGCAGTCCTACATTAGTGTGTTGGCACGCTCCAGAGTCCCACTTGTGGACAAGAAATGGGTTCAAATATCCAAGGATATAAAAGAGCAGATTTGGGAAGCCATTGACATGGCTTTTGTGGTTGGTAAAGGGGGCAAGCAAATGGTGCTATCTTCTGCCGCCAAGAAATGGAAAGATTTCAAGTCCACACTAACGAGGTTTCATATCCTTCCATTCATCAAGGAGCAGGATAGATTAAGGCAGCCCCCTGAAACATAAAAATTCATAGAGAAAGCTCAATGGGATGCCTTTGTAGCTTCAAGGTTATCTAAAGAATTTGAGGCTGTGCATGAAGAACAATCACAGAGGAGGGAGAAACTCGAGTACAATCATCGATTGTCTCGAAAAGGATATGTTGGTTTTAAGGAGGACTTGAAGGAAATCATGCCTGGGGTAGATATTGATCGATCTACCTTATGGAAAAAAGCAAGAGAAGACAAACATGATAACATCCCGGATCCAAAGACTGCAGAGAAAGAAAAATTAATTGTAAGCCTACTCACTCTGTTTTAAAAAATTTATTACGTCTGCTGTTATATTTTTCCGTCGTGTGAAAAGTTTTACTACGTCGAAATATTTTAAAACGCGTCGTTAAAGGTCTGAATCTGGAATCCATGCTCTGTTTTTTGTAATTATATCATAAGACGTCGATGGATTATTATTGACGTCGTGTTAATATATTAATAACATCGGTATTTAGTTAGCGTCGTCTTAAATATTATATTACATCGATTGTTATGTTATTGAGTCGTGTGAAATATCATATTACGTCTATTTTTTATAAATAACCGTCGTTTGTTTCCTTATTCTGACTTTTTATTATGTCTTTGTGTTAGGATGATTTGCAAAAGCAAGTCTCTGAAGGCACAATTTCTCTGTCAGGATCCAATGATGTTTTGACAATGGCTTTGGGTCCCGAGCATCCAGGAAGAGTTAGAGGGGTAGGGGCTGGGGTTTCCCCTAAGCAATACTTAAATTTACGTAGACAACAGAAGGTAAGGTTTGCTGATCAATTGAAGGAAAGTGTAAGACTTGTCCTTCAAGAAGAGACTTTGAAAATGGAGGCTAGATCAAGGGAAGAGAGTTTAAAGATGGAGGCTAGGACGAAGCAATTGGTAGAAGCTGAGAGGGAAAATTTGCTGAGTCAACTTTCAAAAATCATCCCCAATTTTGATCCAAGCATGCTGAAACTGAATACATTG
>NW_018922103.1:20215-31698 GCF_002207925.1 Prunus avium | reverse complement strand
GTTGTATAAAATAGGTCGTCTATTCTTCTCCAGGACAATTTTTTGGTTCATTTTTCAGTATACAGACGTCGGTTGTTTTTTTGTTAATGACGTTGTTTGTTATAACAACGACGGTGATTTCGCGTCGTGATTTTACTTTGCAAAAGACTTCGATCGATTTTACGACGGTTTGAAAACCAAATTCACGACGGTGAATTCACGTCGTCTTTTGCCTTTTTTGTAGTAGTGAATGACTGTCGCATCTCCAGCCAGAATGAGGACTGCATTGCCTTTGCAGTAGACGTTTCTCTTCTCCACCGTGCTCTTCGTAGTAGTGTCAGCATATGTACTGAGTTTCTTAATATTTCCATAAGCAAATACGGGGGATTTACACATTTAGATTTCCACAACATTAATCACACTTGGTGCTGAGTTTCGGAAGTTGTTGGTCTTAGGTGAAAGAGCTGATGCTCCATCTGAAGATTGAAACCTCAGTACTCAGACTCGGTCAGCAAGGACGATTTTGAGGGGAGATGCTCAATCTGTGCAAGTGAGTGTGAAGCATTTTGGCAAGAGCCTTCAGTGCCACTTGGGTAAGCCAGATTACACTTTCTATGGAATTGCTCCGCAAGGTACCGGTGCTTGCTGGACGGTGATCTTCCAATTTTTCATTCCTGGTTCCCATCAAATGGACAAGTCAATCAGTCTACATTGCAGACTTCCTGTACTGGACCAAGGGTCAGGTTGAAGGACTTAGGTGGGTTTGCCATGCATGCTTAAGCTTTAGAACTTTGGGTTAAATAGTCAGTTTGATAAATATCTTGAGAAAGTGATTCTGATTTTTAGTTTGAGTAGCTCTACATGCTATTGTTATATTCTGCCAATGACATTTTAGACCCATGACTCATTTTCTTTGTGAATATGCGCATCCCTTTACAAGCTGGTTGTGGAATTTTTGGTCATGACATGATGAAATGGAAAGGAAATGCCTGCTTAAATTGTTACGAAAGCGAAAATATAACGTCAATATTTGCAAGGATAGATTCTTAGCATAGATTGCTTTTATTCTGTGTGTACATTTTGATTGCTTTTATATTTATTGTACATAAATTTCCAACTACAACGAGTTGGTGCCTTAATTTTATGTATTACAAGATTCATTCTGTACATAATTTATCACTTACAGGGTAGGATACTCTGTAAGAAAAAGCTTGTTCAATATCTCGTCCAATGCCCCAAATGCAATCTTGTATCTGTCGTGTGATTTCCTCCCTTCTTCCACAACTTGCATGATGCATTTATACAAATGATCATACCTGTGAACTGGGTTATTAATGTCAAGGCCACTGCAGCTATGATAAAAAAAAATATAATTCCGTTTAATATCCTTTCTCCATCGTGAAAGCACATATTTGAGCCGGGATCTCCACCACGCCATTTTGGTTCAGGACAGAGTGCATGCCTGCGCAAATATCCTCTCAAGTTGAACATGCCACAAATGAAAAGGACCTCCATCTTATATGCAATCATCTATTCCGGCTCCTGTGGTCTACAAAATGTATCAGAAAAGAAAGAAATTTGCGGCTGATATTGTCTCTACTGAAGTTGACGGAATTGATTTTGCAGCTAACCCCTCTCTTGATACCACTCCTCTATTCCAATCAGCTTCCCGTGAGAATGCATCTGTAGTAGCACCATCTGAGGTACAAATACATCTAATCCTTTTCTTTTGTTTGTTGAGCCTAATAATTCTGAGTCTCTGTCTTTGAACCTAGTTGGTGATGGTCAAGAGCGGAGATACCCATCCCGCGTAAGGAATAAACCATATCGTTTTGGTTTCTCCTCTAGTAATAATGTTACTTACCCTATTTCTGATTATGTGTCATATTATCGCCTCTCTAAAACTCATATAGCCTTTGCACTTCAGTTGTCTTCTGTATCTCTTTCTAACTCTTTTCAGGAAGCTTTAGAAGATCCAAAGTGGAAATCTGCAATGGCAGAGGAAAATAAGGCTCTCCAAGAAAATAGTACATGGGATATGGTGAATCTTCTTGATGAGAAGAGGACTGTAGGTTGTATATGGGTGTTTACAGCCAAGTACAAGCCAAATGGATCAATTGAGAGGTACAAAGCTCAGCTTGTGGCAAATGGTTATACTCAAATTGGAGTGGACTACTTGGAAACGTTTGCTCCAATAGCGAAGATGAACACAATTCGAGCCATCATGTCCTTTGCCGCAAACTTGGATTGGCCATTATGGCAGTTCGACATAAAGAATTCCTTCTTACATGGAGACCTACAAGAGGAAGTATATATGGATCCTCCTCCGGGGTTTACACCAAAGGGAGGAAAAGTGTGTAAGTTAAAAAAGGCACTTATGGCCTAAAACAATCACCAAGAGCTTGGTTTGGCAAATTAAGTCGATCTATGAAGGATTATGGGTTCAAACAATCTTAAGCTGACCACACTCTGTTCATTAAGCGTGGTGGTGATAAGATTACTATGTTAATTGTATATGTGGATGACATGGTGGTTACAGGAAATGATGCACGTGAGATTGAGGAACTCCAGAGTTACTTGGCTAAGGAGTTCGAGATGAAGGATTTGGGAGCTCTTAAGTATTTCTTGGGAATGGAAGTATCTCGTTCTAAACAAGGGATATTTTTATCTCAATGCAAATACATCCTAGATCTCTTGGCCGAACTGGCAAGTCAGTATGTGAACCTGTTGACAACCCAATAGTGGTGAACCATAATTTGACAATTGATCTAGACTAAGTACCAACCAACAATGAGAGATACCAACGGCTGGTTGGGAAGTTAATTTATTTGGCTCACACTAGACGTGATTTGTCATATGCAGTTAGTGTGGTAAGTCAGTTCATGCATAACCGAGGTATTCATCGTATGGAGGCTATAGACCATATACTTCAGTATTTGAAGTCATATCCTGGTAAAGGACTCATGTTCTCTAAGAATGGAAACTTGGATATAGAGGGTTACACAGACTCTGATTATGCAGGATCTAAGTTTGATAGGAAGTCTATATTTGGTAATGCGTCATTCGTATGAGGCAATCTAGTAAATTGGAGAAGCAATAAGCAAAAGGTGGTGTCTTTGTTTAGTGCGGAAGCTGAATATGGAGCTCGACATCATGCTATGACAGAACTAATTTGGTTGAAGATCCTAATGAAGGAACTTGGATTTAGCCCTGAGAAACCAATGGTGTTGTATTGTGATAACACAACAGCCATTGAAATTGCTAATAATCCTATCCAGCATGACATAACCAAACACATTAAGGTTGACAGACATTTCATCAAGGATAATATTGGACATCATTACTGTACCTCACATAAAGAGAGAAGACCAACTAGCCGACATGATGACCCATGCAGTTTCTAGCAAAGACATCCATACATCACTATCCAAGTTGGCCATGTGTGATATCTATGCACCAACTTAAGGGGGAGTGTTGACGTGATATATTAAGTTTAGAGTTTATTATTTAATATAGTTGACTTTGTATACTTACCTTTTTTGTATACTTTATACATCTTATAATTTGATTCATTCATATTTCTAGAAAAACCTCATAGTCTCTCATCTCTCTCCTATTTCCATCAACTTCAGTTTGTTCCTGCACAATGTATGTTACAACTGGCCGATCAGCATTTAACTTACGAGTGCTGAAACAAGAATACATTCCCTCTACCTCCGATTCAAACTTCCTAAGAATGTCATTAGTGTACACTTTGGAGAGTTGCAACTTAAAATAGCATCTAGATTTCAACATAGAACTTGAATTTCTTGAACCCAAATCAGCCATGGCTTCCAGCTGATGATGTGTTTGCAGAACTTGATCATACTGTGAAGTCATGTATTTTAAAATTACATATATATATATATATATATATTAATATTTTAGGAAAACAAATGTTTTGCTATCTATATAGGTTTATAAGTTAAAATTTCGTTTAATTGATTATATATTTATATTGGTTATAATTGTATATATGGATATCTTGCCACATAGTTGTTACTTTTATAATAATTGTTAAGAATAATACTATTATAAATATAAAAAATACTTATTTGTTTGATCCATAATTGAATTTGTAAGGGATGGCACGTACAAAGCTTTATCACTTAAGGTGATATTTACATCAAAACTTACCCACTTACACCACCCTAGTTTCTTCACAAGTGTCTACTAGATGACTAAGCCTTTGTTCAAAGCATGAGCTGTTGGCATTAGGGGAAAGTTGGATAATCTTGGAGTCAAGCATATCACCAAACTTATATTCCACCAATCAAAAGCCATCAGTTGCCGCCTTTTGCTACTATAAATAGGAACCATTTCCTTAACTTATTTTTACAACATGCACGGTAGTGCATGATAGAACAAGAAAGTGTAGAGAGAAGAAAGAAGAGGAAAAGTATTAGAAGTGTTGGTAGAACAAGAAAGACTTTGGAAGAACTCAAGGTGTTGGATTGTAGAGTTATCTTACGTTGTAAAAACTTTGGAAGAACTCAAGGTGTTGGATCGTAGAGTTATCTTACGTTGTAAAAACTTTGGAATCAAGGTAGGGGTTTGTTGGGGGCCTTTTTCAGAGATTGATTTAATTAAATTTTGTGAACACTATATATTATGCGTGATATGATTATTTGATTAATATTCTTGTTACAATTGAATGTTTTTCCTGGAATGTTTATGTGTTCTTGACTAGTTGAACAATCTTGGCATAATTGTATATACATTGGTGATGTTTTAAATGGTTACGTTATTGTGAGATACATGAGATATGTGAAAGGCATAATTATATCATGTCATGTAAATTGGTTGGAGTTGCTGGATTGAGAAAATAATGATGGAAAAGAGGGTAATGGAAATAGTCTTTTGTGTAGTTGAGTCTAACTCTTGGCAAGTACCAGGTCTCAGGGATCCCATAGTGCACATGGTTTTTGTTGGGTGATTCGGGACTAGCGACAGGGAGTTAGACAAGATAAGTAACAAAAGGGGAATTTTGGGATGATTGAGATGGGTGTTAGTTCATATAAATGGGCATTGTTGTGTAGATACAGCTGCACCAAAATGGATTCAGTTGCATCCTCAACTTGTGATACTCGCAAGTGCACGAGCCGTTTGGTAGTATAGCATATGTAAGTGCGAGGTCGATCCCACGAGGATTGGTGATTGAATGATCCAATTCATTTTCCCTACACAAAACAGAAATGAAAAAGAAAGGAAATAAATACAACAAGAAAAAAAGAAATAACTCAAGCAAATAAGTTCCCAAGTTCAATTAGATTAACGGATTGATTCTATGATTAAGCCATGGTGTTTGGTCATAACCTTGTGTTCCTAATTCCCTAATTTGATCATTTGTTGTCTAACCTAAAATTAAGCATTAGGAACCCATTAAGCATAGAAGAACAATTTAAACAACCAAGCATGTATCTAATCCCTGTTGTCGAATGTCCATACATACTCTTCCTATTCATAGTTCAATTCGAATTAAAGCATGGTGTATACTCTTAATTCAAACCAAGATAGCTAACATACAAGCCTAAATGGTGATCAATCATTCAAACTAGCATATTAACTTATAAGCATAATGAATAAGAACATGAACCATAATTGAAACTTGGAAACTAATCAAACTTGAAACTAAAGAAAAGAATTTACATAACAATGAAAATTAAAGTAGAACTTGGAAAGACTTAAAGGAAAATTTAGTAAAAGGATTTTTGTTACAATCAATTGAGAACTAGAAAGGAAAACTAAGAGAATTTGAGGGAGAGAAGGGAGGGGAGCTCTAGAGAAGTGTTTGAGAGCTCCCCCCCTTGGGGTGTGTTTACAAGCTTAGAGAACTTCCCTATTTATAGGCCTAGGGGAAGTGAAAATCTAAATTCAATATGACTAATGCATACAACACTTGCATTATAAAAGATGAATTGGTTGATGCACTTCACTAATGCATACAACACTTGCATTATAAAATCTGAATTGGTTGATGCACTTCACCAATAAATCCCACCAGCAGCCCTAGCTCATCTTCATGTCACCATGACCAAGCTTCCAACCAGCTCAATAGCTCATGCCTAGCTCACCATGACCAAGCTTCCAACCAGAAACAATAGCTCATCCTGAGGTCAGCATGACCAGCAACTTCAAGGGCTTACGAATTGGGCTTCCCTTAAGCAAATTAAGACTTTAAGCACTCAAACTTGAAGTTCAGAATGTCTTCTTTCCAGCCATATATCATTTGGGCCAATCCAAGGTCGGAGGAGGAAGTTAAGGCCAAAACAAAATGCTAACTCATTTTGCGCGCTGATAAAATCCATCCTGAGCATGGCTCTGTGTTTGCTAGGTAACAGACTTCACAATTATCCAATGGGGCTGAATTTTGGATATGTTATAGTACACACCCATTGGAACAACTTTCATGAAGAATACGGCCTCATCCGAGCTGTGTAGGTTGCTGAAACAAATATTGCAATGTGACCTACGGAACTGGACTGGCAAGGGGCTGTAGCCAAAATGAGTTTGTCTTTAAGCTCTTCATCCATTCATCCAAATTAGGCCTTAACATGCTTGAATTGCATGAATTATGCTCTCTTACTCTTTTGGCCTACATAACACACAAATAGAGGCAAATAACTTAGAATTATAGGAAACTAAGCAAAAGAAGTAAGTAAATTGGGCATGTATATGTATGAAATTATGAGCTTAACAGGCATTCAGGACCAAGTGGTATAAGCATAGTATGGGACGTGTAGGTCTGCTTGTCCAGTTATATAAATTAACGGGATTAGATGAAGTGCATTCGTGCATTATTATTAATAATGTGACATTTGGTTGTGTGATTGTATGTCACTTAATTTAATTGTATCAATTTCTTGTAAAAAGGTTTATATCCCTACTAAGCTGTGGTTTCGCTCACCCCCTAACAAATTTTGCAGGTACCGAACCTGAAATCTAGAGCTTGTGATGATTTTGGCATATCTATAGAGTGTATTGTGTACATAGCTTGTGGATGAATAATGAGCTACTCTTTTTGTGGATTCTTGAGTAGTTCTAACTTGTAAAATAATGTAAAATTTTTAAGATTTCAAATATTGTCGTTTCCGCTGAGTATTCTATGTGAAATATTTATTTTATTTTATTTAAATGTTTCTTCACATTTTAGTTATAGTTTTTATTAAATTCTATAATTAAAGTGTGAATCACGTCGTAACCCAAGGTTACTTCAATCCGTGGGTTGGGGCGTGACACATACTTATCTAAAAATTCCTTCAAAGGAGTATCTTTATGAAGAAGTTCTTCAAAGTACGAAGAGACAACCTCACTTGGTTGCATAGGAAACATTCCTGCCAAAAATATATCCTTCAAATATACTGGTGTGGGGGGTCTTTTTGTTTCAGCAGCCTGACGAATGGGTTGGGCTGAGATAAGGAGCAAAAATGGGTGAAATTACCCCCTGTGTCTGAGTTCAAAGATCAAGCCCCAAGAATGCTTCGAAAGGACAGTGAAGCCTTAGGAAGCACCTTGGTTACCTTCACCAACAAAACAACGTCTGCTTACAGATAGATTTTCTAGCTTGGCATGAGAAGCTTGTGGCATGGGAGCAAAACCATCATGAGTTTAGCATAAACAGAGAGATGACTTTGAATTCCTATGAGAAATAGGGGTTCTAAGGAAAGGGAAGTGATTCTAAGAAGGTTGGCTAAGGGGGGAGAGAGATGGGAAGGAACGATGGGTGGTTTAAGTAATTTCCAGCAGCTTGACGAAAAGTCTGTCAAGATCTGGAATAGCTTGCCAGAAGAGGGAAAATGAGGGAGAAGGGTGAATGGAGCACGAATTTGCTGGGTTTTACAGGTGAGAGAGGAAGCTTGCTCTCTAGATGCGGGTTTATCTTTGTTGGGTAGAAGAGGCCTCATTTTATAGCTGATGGGAGCTATCTTTTCCCAAGAAACCCGAATGGTTTTTATCTAATTTGGCCAAGCTTTTTCCTTTCTTTCTCCTCCTTACCCTTGACTTATCCTATCCTAGTAAAAATCCCCTCTGCCCAATCTCACGAAATCAGGGATTTTGGGGCGCTCAATGCTCTTCCCGCAACTGCCTCAGTGGAGGACTCCTATTTTCAGCCATCTTCCTTCCTTCTTTTCTCCTCTCTTCCATGGCTAGATCTGATGGGGGGCAAAGAAATGGGTATGTACACTAGTCTGAAGGGTGCTTTGCTCAATTATCCCTTGGTTTTTTTGATGGCTTGCGTTGGGTTTGTCTTTGGACACGTGCTGGAGCCTCACACATATGGATAGCTTTGGTTTCTGTCGTTGTTTTTGTCTCCAACCATGTGCTGGAGGGTTGTAGATATTTTCTTGGTTTGCTTGGGCTTTCTTAAGGTGATAGGTAAGCCTACTAAGGGAATCGGCCAATCTTTTCAAGCGATGGGCTATTTTATTAAGGTGATGGGCTAATTTTTCTAGAGTATTGGGCTTCCTTTTTCTCTCTCTCTTTTATGCTTACCCACATATTTGGGCTCAAGAAATGGGCTTGAGTTTTGGGCTCCCAAGAAACCCGAAACTTCCATTTCTCGGCTCATCAATGGGCCTCATGAAAGCTCGTTACCATCCATACCACAACCCACTCAGCAAGCCCCGGGTATTTGTGTGGCTTGGGCCCACTTAAGCTTGTGCGTGGCTAGGTGTAAAATAATGATCTTTCGCTTGGCATGGCATGTCGATTGGCATGCTAGAATTTTATCCCCTTTAAAAAGGGACATGAGGCTTGACAGGATAATTAGCATGGGCTTGTAGAGCTAGTGCATTTTATAGGCTCATCTCAATTCTTAGCATGACAGATTATTTATTTGGCATGGCACGTGGACTGTGGCTCGTGCGAGCGTGTATGACGAACTCTTGCGTGCTCCAAACCAAGTCTTTTCTTAATAAGGTGTTGTACAGGGTTGGGAATTTATTCGGGCCCAACTGTGGATTTTTTGGGCCTCAACAACTGGAACCCATCGCTTCCGGTCTTCAAATAATGCTTGAAGCCATTTATGATCTCTAGTTCCATGGCGCTGGACCATATCCTCCCAAGCTGCTTTGAATTGCTCCACCCTCAGAGAGTAGTAGTAAATTGCTCTATTTAAAGATTCTTTAATTGCTTCATACTCGAACAATCCCCTCAAATTTTCTAGAACCTTTTGCATTATATGCGATAAGCACAGACAATGAGAAGCTCTAGGGAAAACATCATAAATGGAAGTTTGCAATGTTCTGCATTGGTAAGTAATGATGGCTTGTGGAGGGCGTCCCAATATACATGTAAGCCAAGCTCTAAACAGCCATATATAGGATTCAATTGTCTCACTTGCAAGTAAACCACAGCCTAGCAACACAGATTGTCTATGATGATTTGCTCCAATAAATGACACCAACAGGACTTCAAATTTGTTTTCCAAGCATAGAAATGACACTAGTGTCAATGGAAACTACATCACAAAAATAACTGTAAGCAACCCCCGTCCTCGCATTAGCCCAAAACAAATTTCTCAAGCATCCTTTCTCATTTAGATCCGCCACATAAAAGAAGTTTGGATCCATTAATTGCAAGCGAGAAAAGTAATTATGAACTGCTTGGTCATCTCCTTCCTTAAGCTTCAATTGATTGGAGTAATAAACTCTATTCCCAGATTCTCCTTCATCAACATCTACGTTTCCATTACCCTCAGAATCAATGATCACGGTTCTAAATAGCCTAATCTTTTGTACTTCTTCAGCAGTATCTAACTGCAACGCTCGTTTGGTTCCAACGCCTACGCTCTTGTGAGATTTATAAAATTTTGCACTTGCTGGACTAATCAAGTGGTTTTGCTCAATCTCAACTTCAATAACTCTCCACATGTTGGAGTCCATTAACCTAAACTTTATCATTGCTGGACAACTGATTCTAGTTTTTGGCCTTGGGTGATTTACTTCAGTTTTCTTTTTGAAACCTGCACCACTGTAGCTTAGTTTTCCTCTGTATCTTTCCTTACTCTTTCTATACCAAGTATTGCTCACCCTAACCCCAAATCCTTGCTTCTTGGTATAGCAATTGTAGAAGTTATACAAATCCTCATAAAAATCAAATTCCATTCCACCAGCAGGAGGGAGAGGGTTCTCTCCTCGAATAATGCCTGTTTGACTGATAAAATCTGACATTGCACAGTCTCCTCCAATCTCAAATTCATCAGCATCAACATCGCTTGCTGGCTCAGTGTTTAGAGAAACTTCATCCATCTCTAAACAAACATAAAACCAGTTAACAAGGAAAGAAAAAGCTATACAAGAAAACATAACAATTGAGTCGAAAGCCAGGTACAATTAGCATAAATCCTCCACTTTCCAACTCTCAAAACCTCTCTCTCAGACGATCACTTAATAGAATCAGCTACCTTCATTGAACATTTGTACTGGAGTACTAGACCCTAAAAATCAGTGGTTTTGTCCTTAAACAAGAGAAACCCAAGCACTAATCTTGAATTCTAAAATCTGCACTATTATTATAATAAAATGTGGTGAATGTTTTCTGTATTGATCAATGTACAAAGATTACAGATATATAACAAAGCTGAAGGAATACAGAGGGAAAGAAATCTCCAGATCCTATGTCTAAGGTAATTACACAAAAGGAAAATTATTGTTGTCCAAGTAAGACAACTATACAACGTTAACTTCAATCTAAAGTCTTCCTTCAATTAAGCCTTGATTTCTAACACTCCCCCTCAAGTTGGAGTGTGTATGTCTAAAAGATTCAACTTGCTTTTTAATCGTAGGAAAGTTCCTTGCCCAATTCTTTTGTAAAGATATCTCCGATTTGATCTCCAGAAGGAATGTAGTACGTAATATTCCGTCTTGAATTCTTTCAAGAAAAACATGGTAATCAATTTCAATGTGTTTGGTTTGCTCATGATATGCTCGGCTTCTGATGAGGACCTAGATACAGTGGACTGTTTTTTGGTTTTCCATGTGTAGGGGCTTTTTCATTCCAGCAGCTTGACGAATGGGCCTGGGCTGCTGTAAAGTGCAAATAGCTGGAATCGCCCCTTGTGTCTGAGTTCAAGAATCAAACCCCAAGTGTGCTTCGAAAGGGTAGCGGAGCCTTAGGAAACACCCTGGTTATCTTCACCAACAAAAAAGACAATTGCTTGCAGATAAATATTTAGGCTTGGCATGAGAAGCTTGTGGCATGGGAGCTGAGCATTCGTGAGTTTAGCATGAGAGAGAGAAGGCTTGGGTTTCCTTTGAGAAACATAGGCTCGAAGTAAGGGGAAGAGAGAGTTTTTTGGGAGGATTTGTTGAGGAGAGAGTGGAAGAGATGAGGAAGAGGAACGAGTGGCTTGAGCAAGTTTCCCGCAGCTTGACGAAAGTTCTGTCAAGTACTAGAACAGTTCTGCCAAGAGGGAAAATGGGGAAGAATGATGAATAGTGCACGAAATTGCTAGGTTTTGAAGA
>NW_018922103.1:0-12394 GCF_002207925.1 Prunus avium | reverse complement strand
AGCTGGTTGGAGGCTTGGTCATGGTGACATGAAGATGAGCTAGGGCTGCTGGTGGGATTTATTGCTGAGGTGCATCAACCAATTCAGATTTTATAATGCAAGTGTTGTATGCATTAGTTAAGTGCATCAACCAATTCATCTTTTATAATGCAAGTGTTGTATGCATTAGTGAAGTGCGTCAACCAATTCATCTTTTATAATGCAAGTGTTGTATGCATTAGTGAAGTGCGTCAACCAATTCATCTTTTATAATGCAAGTGTTGTATGCATTAGTGAAGTGCGTCAACCAATTCATCTTTTATAATGCAAGTGTTGTATGCATTAGTGAAGTGCGTCAACCAATTCATCTTTTATAATGCAAGTGTTGTATGCATTAGTGAAGTGCGTCAACCAATTCATCTTTTATAATGCAAGTGTTGTATGCATTAGTGAAGTGCGTCAACCAATTCATCTTTTATAATGCAAGTGTTGTATGCATTAGTGAAGTGCGTCAACCAATTCATCTTTTATAATGCAAGTGTTGTATGCATTAGTGAAGTGCGTCAACCAATTCATCTTTTATAATGCAAGTGTTGTATGCATTAGTGAAGTGCGTCAACCAATTCATCTTTTATAATGCAAGTGTTGTATGCATTAGTCATATTGAATTCAGATTTATCACTCCCCTCTTCCTATAAATACCACATCCATTCCACATTCAAGACAACAAATCCTGAGATTCACAACCCCCACAATTCACTCCACCCATCCTCAAACACTCTCACAATCCCAAACACTCCAACAATCACCAAAACAGCTCCAGCTTTCTTCTCTTCCATTTCCCTACGAATTTCATCTTCGTTAGCCATCATCACTCACTCAAACTCATCCCAAATCACCTCCATATTCTTCATACATCTTTCTAGAAGTGGGGAAGCTCTTGGAGAAGCATTAGAAGTGGAGAAGCACTTGGAGAAGCCTTGGACACCACCAGAACTTCAGAAAAAGGGTTTTTCTACTCTTATTGTATTCATTATGTTTTCTCATTTCTGTTCAAGTCTCTTTTTCATTATGAGTAGCTAAATCCATAACTAGGGCTTTGATGTAACCTAACATGAATATTCTGGGTTTATCAGTTTGGAGTTTCAAGTTTGATTCATGATTCCTGTTCTTATTCATTATGCTTATAAGTTAACATGTTTGTTTGAATGATTGATCACCATTAGAACTTGTTTGTTAACTATCTTGGTTTGAATTAAGAGTTTACACCATGCTTTAATTCGAATTGAACTATGAAATGGAAGAGTATGTATGGACATTCGACAACAGGGATTAGATGCATGCTTGGTTGTTTAAATTGTTCTTCTATGTTTAATGGGTTCCTAATGCTTAATTTTAGGTTAGACAACAGATGATCAAATTAGGGAATTAGGAACACAAGGTTAGGGCCAAACACCATGGCCTAATCATTCTTTATCTAGAATCAATCTTTGAATCTGAATTAGACTTGTTACTTGAATCTTTATAACCCAGAATTGAATTGTTATGGTGATTTGAATGCCCTAGTCTCCAAATCTGTTTTCCATCTCTTACAACCACTCTTTGTTACATTTGTTTACTTGTTTTTTGTTTGCAATTTCATTTTGCTTCTTTTGTTCAACAATCACAACCACTCTTGTTTTAAATTCTGTTTTAGACATAACCTCCTACTTTCTTGAATTTGGGAATCTAAGTACATAACTAGTTTTAACTTCTCAGTCTTCGTGGGTACGTCCTCGTACTTGTCTTGCTATACTACTAATTGCTCCGTACAATTGCGAGTTAACATAATATTAACAACAATGTTCCTCCCTCTTAGCCCTATAAATAGAGGAGTCTTCAAGCTACAAACTTCACTTCAGCCATCCTCCACACTTCCATCATCCAGATATCATCCTCATACATTCCCACAACCCCAAACACTCAAGCAATCAACCTAATACTCTAAACTGCCCCTAAATCACCAAAACAGCTCCAGAAAACCTCCCTTCCATTTCCCTACGAATTTCCTCTTTCTCATCCATCACCACTCACTCAAGCTCATCTCAAATCCCCTCCATATCCTTCATACATCCTTCTAGACGTGGAGAAGTTCTTGAAGAAGCACTGGACACCACAAGATCTTCAGAAAAGGGTTTTTCTACTCTTATGGCATTCATAACTAGGGCTTCGATGTAACCTAACATGAATGTTCTGGGTTTATAAGTTTGGAGTTTCAAGTTTGTTTCATGATTCATGTTCTTATTCATTATGCTTATAAGTTAACATGTTTGTTTGAATGATTGATCACCATTAGAACTTGTTTGTTAACTATCTTGGTTTGAATTAAGAGTTTACACCATGCTTTAATTCGAATTGAACTATGAATATGAAGAGTATGTATGGACATTCGACAACAGGGATTAGATACATGCTTGGTTGTTTAAATTGTTCTTCTATGTTTAATGGGTTCCTAATGCTTAATTTTAGGTTAGACAACAGATGATCAAATTAGGGAATTAGGAACACAAGGTTAGGACCAAACACCATGGCCTAATCATACTTTAGCTAGAATCAATCTTTGAATCTGAATTAGACTTGTTACTTGAATCTTTATAACCCAGAATTGAATTGTTATGGTGATTCGAATGCCCTAGTCTCAAAATCTGTTTTCCAACTCTTAAGACCACTCTTTGTTACATTTGTTTACTTGTTTTTGTTTCAAATTTTATTTTGCTTCTTTTGTTCAACAATCACAACCACTCTTGTTTTAAATTCTGTTTTAGACATAACCTCCTACTTTCTTAAATTTGGTAATCTAAGTGCATAACCTCCTACTTTCTTGAATTTGGGAATCTAAGTACATAACTAGTTTTAACTTCTCAGTCTTCGTGGGTACGTCCTCGTACTTGTCTTGCTATACTACTAATTGCTCCGTACAATTGCGAGTTAACATAATATTAACAACAGTTAGCTATCTTGGTTTGAATTAAGAGTATACACCATGCTTTAATTCGAATTGAACTATGAATAGGAAGAGTATGTATGGACATTCGACAACAGGGATTAGATACATGCTTGGTTGTTTAAAATGTTCTTCTATGCTTAATGGGTTCCTAATGCTTAATTTTAGGTTAGACAACGAATGATCAAATTAGGGAATTAGGAACACAAGGTTAGGACCAAACACCATGGCCTAATCATACTTTAGCTAGAATCAATCTTTGAATCTGAATTAGACTTGTTACTTGAATCTTTATAACCCAGAATTGAATTGTTATGGTGATTCGAATGCCCTAGTCTCAAAATCTGTTTTCCAACTCTTAAAACCACTCTTTGTTACATTTGTTTACTTGTTTTTGTTTGAAATTTCATTTTGCTTCTTTTGTTCAACAATCACAACCACTCTTGTTTTAAATTCTGTTTTAGACATAACCTCCTACTTTCTTGAATTTGGGAATCTAAGTACATAACTAGTTTTAACTTCTCAGTCTTCGTGGGTACGACCTCGTACTTGTCTTGCTATACTACTAATTGCCCCGTACAATTGCGAGTTAACATAATATTAACAACAGTCACCATGCAAAAAAAGCATTGTTGACACCTAATTGATGAAGAGGCCAATCCTTGGAGGCTGCAATTGTAAGAAGAGCTCGAATGGTGACCAATTTTGCAACGGGTGAGAAAGTCTCTTTGTAATCAACACCCTTTAGTTGAGTGTAACCTTTAGCAACTAGGGGAGCCTTAAACCCCTCGATAGTACCATCCAAATTTTGTTTGACTTTGTATACCCATTTACAACCAATGAGGTGTTTGTTGGCAGGGAGAGGAACAAGTGACCAAGTGGAATTTGATTTTGAGAGCGTGGAGTTCATCACGCATGGCGTCACACCAATGGGGAATAAGAGAAGCCTGTGAATAGGAAGTAGGTTCCTCTATAGAAGAGATAGATGCTAAAATAACATTGTGAGGGTGAGAAATATTAGAATAAGTGAGGTAATGAGAGAGAGGGTAAAGGGTACCTTTGTTAACCGAAGGAGAAGAAAATGGATTGACATGGGCATTGTAACAGTGGTAGTCAAGGAGCCTGATGGATGGTCGACATATACGTGGTTCAAGATCAACTGCTGGAGAAGTCGGCGAAGGAGTGGGAGGATTAGTGGTTGGATGGGCAAGTGGTGTTGTGGTATTGAGAAATTCTAAACCGTTATCAGTGCAAATTTTGCAACTAGAAGAATTAAATTGCAATTTGATCGTAGAAAAAAATTGTTGTATAAGGTGGAAAGCTTCATATTTGAAATGCATGAGATAAGTCCAAGTGCAACGGGAATAGTCATCAACAATGGTTAAGAAATACTTAGCACCAATAAAAGATGAAATAATGAAAGGGCCCCAAATGTCACAATTTATTAAATCAAAGCATTTGGACTGGAAATAGTACTCAAAGGAAAAGAGTTCTAGCATGTTTTGCTAATGGACAAATTAGACAAGTATCCTTAGTAAAACAAGAAACAAAATCTGAAAGGTGCGAAATTTGTAATTGAACCATTTAGGAAGGATGGCCTAAACGCCAATGCCAGAGATTAAAGGTTGCACATGTGACGATGGAAACAATGGGAGCATCTATGAAATCCAAGTAGTATGGACCACCACGCACACTACCCTTGCCAATCCTCTTTTTCGTAACTAGGTCCTGGAAAATGCATTCATTAGGAAAAAATGTGAAAATAATTTAAGGACTTGGTAATCTTATGAACGGACATTAAATTGAACTGAAAAGAAGGTGCAAAGAGTACATTTTGCAAGGGTAATGTGGGGGATGGATTTGACAGGACTATATGTGTAACAGATGTTGTTTGGCCAATGGGTAATTTAACTGGTGCACAAGTAATGGGTGTTTTGGTATGAAGCAATTTTGAATTTGATATCATATGGTCAGTGGCACCTGAGTCAATAATCCAAGTAGAGGAATTGAAACTAGAGGTAAGGCCACATGAATTCAAATACTTGAAAAATTATTAGCCAAATGATTACTTTTACCATTGGAAACCATGGAAAGAAATTTTTGATATTCCTCTGGAAGTGAGAGTTACGCCGGTGTTGGCTGGTGATGGATTGGCATGCACAGCAGCAGTGAAGGGAGGCATATTTGATCTATTTTGATTATTCCTGCTAGGTGCATGGTTCCTATTCGACTAATTTCCAATGGATTGATCTCCGATGGACTGATTGCCTTGTCTCCTTTTGTAGCGGCAATGAGAGTCAGAGTGCCCATCCTTCTCACAGAAATCACAATGATATTTTGAAGGATCGTTATTCCTGCAATGAGATTCAGTATGACCATCTGCTCCACAAAAATCACAATGATATTTTGGTTTGGATGATGAACGAGAAATGGCAGCCAAGGGAGATTGATCTGGTATTTGTATAGTTGGTGAACTCAATGAACGTTGACGTTCATCCTGTAAAATAAGAGCATGGGCCTTAGTAACTATGGGTAATGGTTCAATCAATAGAATATTGCTTCAAATAGTAGAATAAACTTCATTAAGGCCTGTGAGGAATTGCATGAGTCTCTGCTCCTCTAAGATATCATTACGAGAATTGGTGGCACCACAAGAACAAGGAGCCACAAATGTGTACGATGAGAGTTCATGCCAAAATCCTTTGAGGATAGTGTAATAGGTTGACACAAAAGACATCCCTTGGTGGTGATTAGATATACTCCGATGTATCTCAAATATGCGCGGAGTATTTTTTTTGTGAAAATCGTTCCTTGAGATCAATCTAGACATCAAGCACTCTCTCGGTATAAATGACGCTATTAGAGATCTCTGCAGAGAGTGAATTGACAATCCATGCATTCACCATACTATTGCAGCGAATCCATTGGTCATAATCTGGGGATGCTTTTGCAGGCATGGTCAAGCTTTCATCAATGAATTCAAATTTATTCTTGGCTTCCAGAGCTCTTCCTATAGCTCGGCTCCAGGTTGGGTAATTATCTCCGATAAGAGGCTTGGAGACAATAATAGCAGCGGGGTTATCTAAATGATGAAGGTGAAGTAGTAAAGAAACTGCATAATCAGGTATTGAATTAGTTTCCTAGTTTATGGGTTTTTGTGTTTTTGGTGTGATACTGCTTTCTTCGGTATTTTTCATGATGAAGATTGCAGGAAGAGCAAAGGAGGATCCGTTGTTTTACTCTAATACCATATAAGAAAATATGGTGAATGTTTTCTGTATTGATCAATGTACAAAGATTACAGATATATAACAAAGCTTAAGGAATACAAAGGGAAAGAAATCTCCAGATCCTATGTCCAAGGTAATTACACAGAAAAGGAAAAGAATTGATGTCCAAGTAAGACAGTTATACAACATTAACTTCAATCTAAAGTCTTCCTTCAACTAAGCCTTGACTTCTAACAATTATGAATAGATCACTTCAGCTTCAAGTTTTAGGTCTTTTTCTCACATTGTTTGAAACATAAGTAAAACTTGAGTGAACTTGAAATTGAAAATTCATCAAACAAAATGGAACTAACTAAATAACACACTACCCAGGTGAGCCCATTACACAACCAGACAAATTTGAGAACTAACTTTCAGAATTTTGCCTTCTTTTCTCGAATTCTTCATTTTTCTTGGGAAACAAACTAGTGCTGTTTTTGGTTCGGTTACCGCACCGATCTATGGCAACCGGTTACCATCCAACACCTATCAGAATGGCCCTTATGACTACCGTGACCGGTTCCGCAGGTTGCGGTTTACTGCACTGCGGTTGAACCGCATTGTCGGCCGGTTCGGTCCGATTGTGGGCTTACCGTGAAGCCCAATTTGTTTTCAGTTTTAGGCCCTGTTTTGAAGATTTTGCCCAATTTGTAGAAGCCTTTTCAGGCCATTTGTTTCAAGCCTTTGTTTATACTAGTTTTAGGCCACCTAACTTTTGTCATTCAAAACTTTTGATTATTATGCCTCATATCATATAATCATATCATCAAATTTATGATACATAAGTAAAACTTAAGAAGAAGTTACAACCCAAATACAAATTGAAGTGCAATGAAAACTTATTAAAATGTTACAACCCAAATAAAAAATAGATATTTATAAAAATACCCAATCCTAGACATGTATTTATAAAAATACCCAAGCACTATTTAAACATAGAAACATACCCAAAATGGGTTTTGGGTATGTGTGTAATGATGGGTTTTGGGTATGTTTATAAATGGGTTTTGAGAGTGTGTAGTGATGAGTTTTGGGTATGTTTATAAAGTGTTTTGGGTGTTGGGTATTTTTATAATTTCAGCCCCCATTTTGGGTATTTTAGTGAAACTCCCAATAAAAAATGAAGTGCAATGAAAACTTATTTAAAATTAAATTACAACCCAAATATGAAATGATTAATGAAGTGCAATGAGAATATTTAAAATTAATTACAACCCAAATATGAAATGTGCAATGAAAACTTAAATTGTTACAACAAAGTTTGGTAAACAAACCATGGTGTCTCTCACAACTCAAACAGTAGGTAATGATGATGTGGAAGCAAATCGAGGAGGTACTGTTTTTGTAGTAGTAGAAGTTTGAGTACCGGCCACATCTAGTAATAAAACAAGTAAATTATGTTAAAAAAGAAGAAGATAGAAACATAATTTATTTAAAACAAAATAGTAGATTATGTCTTACTTGCTTCAAGTGCTTCAAGTTCTTTATAGAATGCAAGCTCTTCATCCACTGGTTCCTTGTAGAAGCAAAATTCATCCGCCCTAAGCCAATCACTAGTACACACTAATGCCTCTACCATTTTAGGTGTCAATGAACTTCTAAAAGGATCAACAATCCTCTTGCCTAGGCTAAAGGCATTCTCACTAGCAATGGTTGAGCTTGGGATTGCAAAGATATCCTTGGCAATCTTTGAAAGAATTGGATATCTACCCTCATTGCCTTTCCACCAATTCAAGAGTTTGAAACCTTTGGTAAAAGGGCTTTCAAAAGGGTCAGTCAAGTATTTATCCACTTCATTGGATATTTCCACAAGTTGTTCTTCCTTCCTTTGTTGCACAAGTTGATGAAACATTTTGGCTTGAACATCATCATAGCCTTCAAGATCATTTCCAACATTCTCATCTTCGCCTTCATTCATTGGTTGGCTCACTAAGCCATCCATCCCTTTATACTCATTATACAAATTGAACAAGCATGTTATCACTTCACGCACAACCTCATCTATCTTATTTTCTTCGGCCTTGAGATTTTGGAAGCTTATCTTAAGCATTTGAAGTTTAAATCTTGGGTCTAGTACTAATGCTACAAAAATCATCTTGTTCACACTTTCAAAACTCCCCCAATACTTGTCAAACTTCTTCTTCATTGATGAAGCCACCCTTTGCAAGACCGGATCTCTAGGATCATTCATTTTGAGTTCAATCTCAACTTGTAAACTAACCAATTCATGGAAAATTATATTGGCTGTAACCGTTTTGGTTGCACTTAGTTTCAAGGTTGTGTCATAGAATTTCTTAAGAAAGTGAACAAATGAGATTGACTTCTCCCAATCTTCATTACTCGGAAGACCCACTCTCTTCATCCATCCTTCTCTATCTCCTCAAAGTAAGCTTGAAAAGCTACATTTTCCGCCGCCATCCTATTGAACACCATCTTGTACTTGAAAGCACAATCAAGCATTTTATAAGTTGAATTCCACCTTGTCACCACATCCATTGGCACATTTGCCATCCCATCCATCCTCATCTCCAAGGCATGGTCCCTAAAAGAATCCAACCTTGACGGGGATGAGTGAATATATTTTACACAATTCCTTATCCCCTCAATTGAGCTAAGAAGCTCCTTCAACCCATCCTTAACAATCAAGTTAAGGATATGACATGCACACCTCAAGTGCAAATACTTTCCATCAAGCAAAAGGTTATTGAAATCCTTCATCCTATTTCCCACATACACAACCGCCCCATCATTTGCCGAAGCATTGTCAACCGCAATGCTAAACAATTTTTCAATCCCCCAAGCATTCAAACATGCACATAAAGTCTTGCCTATGTCAATACCCTTGTGACTGGTGATCTTTGTGAAATTGATGATCCTTTTATGCAAATTCCACTCACTGTCCATAAAATGGGCTGTGACTACCATGTAGTTGATGTTTTGGATCGAAGTCCAAGTATCGATTGTGATACTTACCCTGTGACTACCTATCACACTCATTATCTTGGCCTTCTCAACTAAGAACAAATCCCATACTCCAGCAGCTATCTTTTGTCTATTAGGGATCTTGAACTTAGGGTTTAACTCATACACAAAGTCCTTAAACCCGCCACCCTCAACATGCCTAAAAGGGATCTCATCCCTTATGACATACCTCACACATTTAGCTTCACACCTTTGTTGATTAAAGGTGTGGGGAACCAATTGAGCTTGACCGCCCATAGTGACATTTGTCAAGATCGATTGAGTTCTATCTCCGCTCTCAAAAAGAGGAGAGAGCTTGCATCTCTTCTCTAGGTGATTTCTTATACCGATTGTCCCATTTTTCCTAGAATCACCCGGCATCTCTAATTTGCAATAGTTGCAAACTGCAAGTACCCTATCAATCCCATTATCATCTTTCTTGTGGACTTTCTTGCAATGTTGCCACACCACAGATTTTGGGGCTTTCCTCTTCCCTCCCACAATACCTGAGTCTACTTGTGATTGGGTTTCGGTTTCTGTTTCTATTTGGGATTGGGGTTCTGTTTGGGGTTGAATGGAAGGCACACTTCCTGAGGCATTACTGTTGGATTGGCTAGACTCCATCATATCCTAAAAACAAAAGACACCATAACGAAAAACAATCACACACAACCTAACCAACCAGCAGACTACACATAGAAAACACAATAACAACCTAATCAACCAGCAGCTACAAAAACATAAAAACACACCAATAGATTTATATAAACCTAACCAACCAGCAGTTACAAAAAACAAAAAACAAAAAAAAAAAACAAAAAAAAAACACACCAACTGCTTCAAATCGAAACAAAAACAAATGCATTCAATTTCAAATTATGCTTCAATTCTGATTTTTATTTCTACCTCAATTTAAGCTTTGGCACAAAAGAAGCAGTAGCAGCTCACAGCAACACAAAAAGCAGCAGCAGGACTCCGACTTTCTCTCCACAATTAACAGAAACAATAAGTACAAAAAACCCTAATACAGATTACAGTACCCCCTAAAAACTCTAACATAAACCCTAATCATCAAAACCCCCAATTAACAGAAACCCCTATTAGAAAATCCCCAATTCATCCTAAACAAACCGCAAGTAAAACCCTAATTAATTTCATCCTTTACAAAGTAACAAATTAGCAATTACAGATACATAAACAGAGAAGAGAAAAGGGAGAAAGAGAGAGGCGAGAAAAAGAGAGAGAAAAGAGAAGAGGAAAAGAGATACAGAGAGACAAAGAGACAGAGAGGTAATTCTTACCAGATCAGATTGAAGGAGATGAGAGAAGAGAACAAGAGGAGGCCAAGACCTCGTCAACACAGAGGCGAAGATGTCGCCGGATCGAAAGAGAGGATAGAAGAGAATAGGAGGAGAAGAGAGAGTTCGAAGGGTTTGGCGAAAATGAGCTGAAAATGAGAGAGAGTTTGAAGGGTTTGGCGAAAAAGAGAGAGTTCGGGTGATTCAGTGTAGCCGGTTCTATTATAATCCCATAGAACTCTCCATTATAACCAATAAAATGATGACACATGTAATTAAAATAATAAATAATAAATAATATATATGTATATATGTCGGTTCGGTCAGTAACCGGCGGATTAGGGAACTTGGAAACCGCTGCCGTTCCCGAGACTCTTCGGCTTGGTTATAAAAACCGAACCGATGTTGACTTTTCGGTCAACGCAGTTTACCGCCCGAAAATAGCGGTCGGAAACCGGCGGTTTTCGGTTTTTGCGGTAGAACCGCACAGGCCTAAAACAAACAATAGAGAACAGCGCAGGTGAATCTTTCGAAAAATTGAATTCAAACTCAATGGGTCTTTAGGGTTTACCTGATCGGAGAGTTTCCGAAGAAGCGGCGAGTATACTCGCTCAACAATAAAAGTGGCGCACGACGTACAAAGTGGCTTAGTCCGATCGAACTCAAGTATGATATTGGGGTAAAATATCAGAAATGCCCCTCTATGGTTTAGAGTACGCAAAAGAAAAAGATACAAATATCTAGTTTTTTTTATATTTAAATTATTGATAAAAATGATATTAAGAAAAATAATTTAAAAATTAGAAATTAACTGAGAAAGATAGCCATCAAGCCTCTTTTAGATGGTGCTCCTATCCTTCTTCTTTTTTTTGGTGATATAGGGGGCTAAACGCTCCAGACAACAAGCAAAGTTAAATTGCAAAAATCAAGCGAGGTCTAGTGATCCCCAACAGATCATCAAGAAGGATATTTCCATCTAGGTAGGAGTCTCATCGAGTTACTCCTACCTTTTGCCTCTTTGTGCTCCCCATCTTTTATTTCATTCCCCTATAAATTTAATTTAATTTACAATTATGATGGTTTTGTTTAATTGGTTAATTGCAATGCATGTTAATGGGAGACCCAGTTAAGTAATGAGCCATCTAGCAATGTTATTAGTGACGACTTTGGTTGTAGGGGATTATTGAAGTTAGAGTTGGAAAGAGCAACAAAGACTTCAAATTTTGACTAAGGAAGGAAATACAAAATAAAAAGAAAATCAGTGGAGAAAAAATAAAAAAAGCACTTTCATCATAATAAAAATAAAAATAAAACGTTTGACAACTTAAAAAAAGAGGGCACATGTCACTTTGTAGTTGAGTGACAATAAAAGGGAATAAGGAGTTCCTCCTTATGGGCAAGGAAGGAATCATTGTCCAAAAAATGGGTTCAATTAACAATAATAAAAATGGAATAAAAAAATGTCATTTTAACAATTAAAAAGGATGCTACTTAATTAGTTAGACGACAAAGGTCGCTCTCTCGTTTATACGAGGAGAGAAAAGTCTTGACGGCTAGGGTTTCTTCCTTGTCTCCCACGGGAAGAGTATTGGTCCTCTACTTTTTCCTAAAATAGTCTCTCTTAGTGCTCTTCGGATTGGTATCAGGTATCTGGGTCTCGACCTTTCCTCCTCTGATTTGGTTTTTATCGCTTCGATTTGGTGCTGGTTCTCGGTTTTGTATCGTGTCTGGCACGTTTTGTATTGAGACTTTTGTTCTTTGGTTTTTGGCAGCGTCTCTGTCTGCCGTGCAAATCTCACGGCCTAGAGTTCCGGGCCTAGGGAATATGCGTTAACACGCGGTTTCCTGCTTTTGGGTGCGGTGCGGTTGTGCGCGGGCGTGCCAGCACGGTCTACCGTGCGTCG